>NW_024121144.1:16993098-17043919 GCF_016745375.1 Pimephales promelas
AACTTAAAATAACTGCATTCTATTTTAATATTTTTCAAAATGTAATTTATTCCCGTGATGGCAAAGCTAAATATTCCTTCTTCAGTGTCACATGATTCTTCAATAAATATGCAATAATAATATGCTGATTTGGTGCTCAAGAAACATTTCTTATTATTATTAATGGATTATTCATTATTTTCAGGATTCTGTAATGAATAGAAAGTTGGAAAGAACAGTTTTTATTTGAAATAGAAATCTTTATAAATGTTTTTATAAATGTCTCTTGATCAATTTAATGCATCTTTACTGCAATCTACTGACCCCAAATTGTTGAATAGTAGTGTGTATTTAATGTATGAAGACCCACAATCTTTGTCTCTTGTGCCTTTGAGTTTACCGTGTGCTTCAATGTTGTTCAAGGTCAAGTGAGATTAGTTGCAATGAGCAAATAGTCTAAAAATATAGTGTGAACCACTTTAGATGATGCCAACTTTAGTTGCTATCCTCTCAACTTACTACCGAAGAATTTTAGGATCCAGTTGCAATTTAGTTACTTTAGCTCTAGCATTAGTCAATCAATTAATAACAAGTATTTTATTTCCATTTGTTATGTAAAAGACAAATGTTTTGGGGACAAATCTGTTATGTAAAAAATCTGTTATGTAAAAAATTTGTTATGTAAAAGACAAATCTCAGTGGGAATGTGTTACATGTCAATGTCAATTTAATTTATAAAACACTATTAATCACAACATAGTTTGTCCAATGTGCTGCACAATGAAAACAGAACAAAGAAATACAATATAATTAAAAACAATAAAAAACACAATACAATACAACTTCCTCATTGATTATATTCCAATTTAAACAAATGAGTTTTTAGCATAGATTTAAAAACAGACGGCAATGAAGCTGATTGGCTGATCCCAAAATAAAGTGAGTTATAGTAAGCCAATCTATAAGTAACAAAAGCATGAATTAATTATCCAAAATTGTTTCTTGACAAAATTCGTTTTACTTTTACAAGTAGTCGAGGCTGAAAGAAACATGATTTGACCACTTTATTTATGTGTTTGTCAAATTTCAGCCCATCATCAATGACAAACCCAAGAGTTTTGACCCAAGGCTTAAAGGGGTCTGTCACAGACTAGAAGGACACAGATGGATGAGGGTAAACCAGGTTTATTGGGACAGGTGGTATGGTCAAACAGCAGGTGAGTATATAATGGAGAAAGTACGGTAATGAAGCGGGTAACAGTCTGATTATGTATTTCTTATCTTGAGCAGGATGGAGAGACGGAGGGTTGATGCAGCGGACGGATGACCAGATGAAGACCGGGGACCAGGAGCGGATGAGAGGCAGACAGGACTGATGCAAGCGGGTAAGTATTCCTTTTTCGTAAGCAGTAGAGTAGCGGGAGTCTGTAGCTGATGTGTCGACGAGACCAGACGGTGAGTGACTGTGAGGAGTGAGTTTATGAAGGGAGGATGATTGGGACGGTGATTGAAGCGGGCAGGTGACGGTGATTAGAATGCTGGGGAGCTGGAACGAGTGGGCGGAGTGAAGGTGTCTGGTGCTGACGCAGATGGATCCGTGACAATACCCCCCCCCCCCACGGCCAGCTCCAGCTGGCGGACGGGACCGACGACGGGGACGACCACGGCTCCGGGGCGCTGGACGATCTGGGTGGGTGGTGTGAAAGTCCTGGAGTAATGAGGGGTCCAGAATGTCCTCCCGGTTGACCCAGCATCTCTCCTCAGCACCGAATCCCTCCCAGTCCACGAGGTATTCCATGCGGCTGCCCCGTCGTCGGGAGTCGAGGATTTCATGGACTCTGTAGATGTTATCGTCTTCGGGATCCGCAGGAGGAGGGGGCACCTCTGCAGCACCAGACCCTGGGGAAGAAGGAGTGAGAGGGTTAGTGTACGGCTTAAGCAGGGAGACATGGAAGGTGGGTGCGATGCGGTAGTGAGCGGGGAGTGCCAGCCGGTAGGTGACGGGGTTGATCTGCCTCTGTATCGCGAAAGGTCCGATGTATCTGGGACTCAGCTTCCGACAGGGCTGTCGGAGACGGATGTCCCGGGTGGAGAGCCAGACCAGTTGTCCGGGAAGATAGTGAGGGGCGTCGGTACGGCGAAGGTTGGCCTGGTTCTGGTGTCTCCGAGCCGCCCGCTGGAGGTGAGTATGAGCTGAGTCCCAGACTCTCTCGCTCGTCTGGAACCAATGGTGGACTGCTGGGACGTCAGATGGTTCTCCTGACCAGGGGAAAAGTGGAGGCTGGTAGCCGAGTATGCACTGGAATGGGGTGAGTCCGGTGGTGGTTTGTCGGAGGGAGTTCTGTGCATACTCGGCCCAGGGCAGGTAACGGCTCCAGCAGTCCTGGTGATCGTGGCAGTATGACCGCAGGTATCTCCCAATCTCCTGGATCTTCCGCTCAGACTGGCCGTTTGACTGGGGATGGTATCCAGAAGTGAGGCTGACGGTCACTCCCAGAAGGTTGAAGAATGCCCTCCACACTCGAGAGATGAATTGGGGTCCTCGATCGGAGACGACGTCCTCGGGGATTCCAAAGTTACGGAAGATGTGTTGGAACAGCGCCTCTGCTGTTTCAAGGGCTGTTGGCAAACCTGGAAGGGGAATTAGTTTGCACGCTTTGGAGAAGCGGTCTACTACTACCAGGATGCAGGTGTGATTGTCAGACACGGGCAGCAGATCGATCGCGCAGTCCCATGGCCGATGTGGAGGTAGGGTGGTCGCTTGATGTTTATCGAAGACATCCTGGAACGCCCGGTAAGGAGAGGGGATCTCGGGAAGATGTTCCACCGGTGGGCTCTCCACGGAGGTGGTAGAGAGCGGAACGGGCGGAGTGGTGGTATAAACAGAGGTCTTTGTCACAGATGGCAGGCAATGATGGAAGCAGTCCTTACCCCACCGTAGGACCTCGCCGGTGGACCATTGAATATGCGGGGAATGGGTCTCCAACCAGGGGCGTCCCAGGATGATCTCGGCCGTAGAGCCCTCCAGCACCAGGAAAGAAATCTCCTCCTTATGGAGCCAGCCGATCTCTAGCCCCAGGTCGGGACTACGATGTCCAACCCGGCCTCGCCCCAGTGGTTCTCCTAGGATGGTTTGTACTTGCAGCTTGTGAGGGATGGATCGTTGTCTGGTTTGCAGCCGGTTTAATGTGGACAGAGCGATGAAGTTGGCCGCTGATCCGGAGTCGATCAGCGCCTGAACTGAAATGGAATGGTTCAAATAAGTGACAGTGGCCGCAGTAAATTTCAAGGAGGAGATGGGTAGTGGTAGTTGGACCGTACTCACAGCGGGTCGGGGTGGACGAACGGGGCAGGAGGCGAGCAGATGGCCGGAGGCTCCACAGTACAAACACAGACCGCTGGTGATGCGACGATTTCTCTCGGACACTGGCAGTCGAGTGGTACCGATGTCCATCGGCTCTGGTGCTGGAGGACTGTGATGACGGGACGCTGGACGAGGAGGTGGAAGTGCAGGGCTGTCGAGCTGGCATGCAGTGCGTCGCTGGTCGATGCGAATGGATCGCTGGATGATGCTCTCTATTCCGACGTTGTCGTCATAAATCGCGAGCTGGAGGCGGATGTCAGGATTCAGGCCATGACGGTATGCGGTGATGAGAGCGCTCTCATTCCAACCGAGAGTGGCGGCGAGGGTGCGGAACTGCAGTGCATATGAGGCGACGGACGATCTCCCTTGCCTCAGACGGTACAGCTGATCTTGGACCGAGATGGAATGTGCAGACTGCGAAAACACCTCGATGAAGTGGCCGGAGAAAGCGGTAAACGTCTGAGTAACAGGACCTCGATCCTTCCAAAGGGCATGAGCCCAATTGAGCGCTCGGCCTCGCAGGAGTGAGATGAAGAAGGCTACTTTAGATCGGTGGGGAAGGATGATGGATTCATCTCCATGTAGAGCTCGCACTGCAAGAGGAAGCCGCTGCACTCCTCCTCGCCAGAGAAGGGCGCTGGTTGGGCCATGGAACTGAGAGAGGCAGATGGGGAAGAAGTGGTGACTGTGGATGTGGCGAGTGCTGGAGCGCTAGTCCGGGGAATGGTAGGGGAAGGTGAGGTCGGTGTAGCGCTGGTGCTCGGGGTAGATTGCAGCATTTTGTTGGTCTGGTCTTCTGTCACAGACTAGAAGGACACAGATGGATGAGGGTAAACCAGGTTTATTGGGACAGGTGGTATGGTCAAACAGCAGGTGAGTATATAATGGAGAAAGTACGGTAATGAAGCGGGTAACAGTCTGATTATGTATTTCTTATCTTGAGCAGGATGGAGAGACGGAGGGTTGATGCAGCGGACGGATGACCAGATGAAGACCGGGGACCAGGAGCGGATGAGAGGCAGACAGGACTGATGCAAGCGGGTAAGTATTCCTTTTTCGTAAGCAGTAGAGTAGCGGGAGTCTGTAGCTGATGTGTCGACGAGACCAGACGGTGAGTGACTGTGAGGAGTGAGTTTATGAAGGGAGGATGATTGGGACGGTGATTGAAGCGGGCAGGTGACGGTGATTAGAATGCTGGGGAGCTGGAACGAGTGGGCGGAGTGAAGGTGTCTGGTGCTGACGCAGATGGATCCGTGACAGGGTCGTGAACTGGCTTTTTTAAATTTGATTATATCGTTGTCTGAGGTCAACTTATGACGTTCGCTTGGTTTTTGCATTCAAAAAACATCAAAATGAATAAGTAATCGGCTATTTTGTACCCTAGTTTTGAGCCTAGCTGTTTTTTTTTTATGGGCGTCTCGCACTGAAGACTTGGAAGTAAACGCCCACTGCTGTGAGTGGATAACAGTTTTGCATATTATAATGAGTTTCGACTCACCTGTCGATCCACTTGGGGGAAATCGTTTTGATTAATGATTCGCCCAAACATGTTTAACCCAGAGTCCGTGTGTTGCACAATTCCTGTCAGATCCAGATCGCTCTCCAGTCTTGTTTACAAAACAATCCTCAGTGAAATGAAGTGAACTGATGGCCAAAGTTATTTTTGGTGTACTAAGAGAATCTAAAGGATTAAAAACTATTACTTCAGTTTTACTTTCATTAAAATTAAGAAAATTTAAAGACAAACAGGTCATAAGTGCAGGTCTAAGCCATTTAAACTCAAATAAATATTAGTATCATCTGCATAGCTGTGAAACACACCATGCTTCCTAAATATAGAACCCAATGGGAGCATATATAATGTAAAACGAATAGGTCCTAAGATGGAGCCTTTATGCGGGTGTGTGAACAATGTTATTTTTGAAAACGGAGAGGGGGAAAATATTCGTTTTGCTAAATACCCGGCTTTGTGTAAACGTGGCCTCAAACCGACTGAACTCTCCAATACAAACAGAGTGAATGGACGGATCAAAAGCAGGGGGAGATATCCCCTAATATCATTAATCTTATTCATAAAAAATGTAAGAAAATCATTACACACTGTTTGTGAGACAACAAGGTACTCAGAGACGGGTGGATTAACAAGTGTTGAAAACAGTAAAAAGAGTTTGGGGTCTATGATAATGTGCAAACATCTAAATATGGACAAACCACACCTGTAGAGAAAAACAATGAAGTCACAACACAGCTTTACATAAACAGGACGATAATGATCAATAATGCAAACAGAATTCAAATCTGCTGCTATGCAGATCTAAAACGAAAATATTGCGTCAATATACTGTGAATATACTTACCAAGCTTATCACAAGGCTACAGAAATAAATATCGACTGAAGTTAAAATAATCGAATTATGTGAAAACTACCATTTGTGACTATGATAAGTCGATATTTGTTAGAATGTGAAATTAAAATTAACTCTCATTACAGTGTTAGTACAGTATTAGTAGGGTTAGGGATAGAATAAGTTGACATGTTTTAAAGTTACTTATAGTTAGATTAATGTCTTTTCGGGGACTATCACAATAAAGAGTTAGCAGACGTTAAATATTAAAAATTACAATTCTGTAATCAGGTTCTTTCTTCTGCTGAACACAAAAGAAGATATTTTGAAGAATGTATGTAACCAAACAGTTGATGTATACCCCATTGACTTTCCTTATAAGAAAAAAAAATAATACAATGGAAGTCAATGGGGTATACATCAACTGTGGTTACAGACATTCTTCTTTGAAAGAAACTCATACAGGTTTGGAACAGTTTGAGGGTGGGTAAATGATGACAGAATTTTAATTTTTAAGTGAACTATTCCTTTAAGCAATCCGTCTACTAATCCTCTAATGAGAGTAAGTTGAGAATAATGTTCAAAAGGGACCATCAAAATAAAGGGTTGTCAAGAATATTTTTGTTTTCCCCACTGTTTATGCAGACAATCATGTCTAAAATTCCCATGTTGCTATGGTGTGAACGAGGTGACGACAGGAAAGCGTTCTCGTACTGCATGCTTTAGGTTCCCAATGACGTGTGCACTTTCTAATGTTCATCTCTTCAAGGTCGAGTCAGTTTAGATATGGGGTACAACAGAACTAAAAATACAGCATACACTGTGCAGTACTGAAACAATGGCCAGCTTTGACCTCGTTGTTTACTGCTGTCTCCATGGAAGATGGCCTGTCACCTAACCTGCTAGCTTAGCTGGTCTTATCAGCTTCACCATAGTGAAATATCATATTTCAGTCAGAAAGTAAGAATGGATAATGAATCATATCTTGTAACTGACTGAACAAAACAAATCATCATTTGCCATCTTTAAGCACCTGTTTTGTATCATTAATCATGGAGAAATACATTGAAGAGTACATCTAAAAAGTGTAAAGAAAGATGTTTTACTGTTCAAATATTAGTTACATTACATATTCCATTGTGTCTGCATTTACATACATTTTAATGCTATTAAAAATGTTGAACCTTTAGCAAAATTAGTCACTGCTAAAATAATAGGGGGTGGTAATGCCAATTTAAGACTTCAATGTAACACACAAAAACACACATACATCCCTTATACTGAGTTGTTTTATATGTATATATTTATATATGAATTCGCATTCATAATGAATGAAATTATGGCAGACTATATAGGTCTCAAAAACACCAGAATCTACAAAGGCATAGATCATGTTTCTTTCAACTCTTTAGAGAAGGGAGGGCTGTCAATCATATTTTTAAAAGAAAATGTCATTGAATTGAAAATAGCCATGTTAGCATTCCTCTAAATTCCCCTTTTGTAACAGAGAAATAAGACCAAAATTTGTGTTTGGGTCAACATACTGTAACACACCAAGCAATAGCCGTCATTTCGCCATCTCAGTTAACTATAGACCGGGTATGAGTAACCCACTTCTAGCCAAAATAACCTTGAATTTGTTAACATGTCCTTTTTGCCGAAATACCTTGCGATTATGTATGATATTTCATCATGTACGCAAAGTCAACAGTGATTACAAGGTGTGTGGTTTCCAACCCGATCTCACGGGAATTTGTACGAATTTTACGGGGTGGTTAATTCGTAACAATTCGTAAGACCTCACTCTTACGAATTAGTACGATTTTGCTAAATCGTTCATATTTTACGAATTAGCCAATTCGTATGAATTCGTACGAATGACCTACACCTGACCCCGCCCCTAAACATAACCATCACGTGGGTTTAGACAAATCGTACGAATTCATACGAGTGAGGTACGAACTAGCCACTTTTGAATCACTCGTACGAATTGGTCGTGAGATAGCGGACACGTTTAATGCGTAGCCTGTGCATCTATTCTTGGACTATGGTTAGACCTCTATTACATTTTCACTGACATGCCAAATTTTGCCTTGTTATAGCCTAAACTAGGACTGTGTTTGGACAGCTATTAGACGTCTTTTAAGCATCAAACATCTTCTTTCTTCCCTCCATGCCAGACATGGCTTCCACATTCTTACGCCAGTCACCTACTTCACTGGTCAAGACCTATTTGACAGAAAGAAGCATTGGATTGTAAAATTGTAATGAAAACTACAATAATTTGGACTCATATTAGCTAATTTTGGTATACAGTTTTATATTTATCGCCTTACCTTTTCTTGCTTTATATCCTCCTTCTTGACCGACTTCAGATTTGCACGGAGGTCCATGGAGCCTTTGTGTTTCGAGCCCAGCAAAGCCCTCATCATCTCATCGGCAGACACACGCACCTTCCTCAGGGCGGGTTTCTTGAACTTCCCTCCTAGATCCTGAACTTTCATCTTAAGTTCATTGATCTAATCAAGGGAATACAAAATTTCCATTACCAAGGAGGTGCTTAAAGGGGGGGTTGATTGCGATTTCACTTTTTTCATTTTAAATAGTGTGTAATGTTGCTGTTGGTGCATGAACAGTATCGGCAAAGTTGCAGCGCTGAAAGTTCAATGTAAGCAGAGATATCGTCTTTTAAAAATCAGGAAGTGTAATTCCTACAAAAACGACTCGATTGGGACTACAGCTGGGTTTTAGACGTCATTAACCCATACATTTGCATCAACCCTCCCTCCGGAATATGCAAAAAAAAGGGCATGGCCACATTTCTGTGGCTCGTCGAAAGTTATAGTTACGCTATTTCGTGTCTACGACAAAAGCGCACAAACACTTTGGACCTGAATTTGTAAATGTACTATGTATTTGTCATGTATATATACTTCATGACGTAATTTTTCGATTTGATCAAGAATGTAAAAACCAGTGCCTTGTGTATATAGTAGCCAGTTAGTTCGACGCTATTTTGTTTAAGACAAATTGTATAAAATTATAGGCAATGTATTCGCATAATTGTAATTCTAAAAATAAAAATTGTTTAACGCAGTTGCCACATGTAGGCTACACCTAAATAAAACGATACACTGAGTAAACTAAGTTTGGTGAATAGATAAACGGTTGTTCATTATTTCGATAAAGCAATAACTTTTAAAAACATTTATTCAGTTATATTGAATGTTTAATCAGGAGAAAAACGTATCTCAAAAGCTAACAAGCAGCAGTAGCATTTTCAAGTAACAACGTATCGAAAATTCGTATAATAATAGTAGAATAGAATAATAATAATTTTTAAAAAAATACCATTCAGAAACGTTTTGTAAGAGCCGTGTTTGGGGAGGTTCTGCTTGACTCTCTTCCCTTTTCTTTCTGGGTTTGTTTCAGGCTCTGATACCGCAGTATCGACACCATTATTTTCTTTGAAACTCATTCGTAAAGGTGATGGGCGTGAAGTTTCCGGACAACGTGCGCTACACAATTTAGCCAATCACCACACACCGGCCCAAACTAACCAATCGGAGCCCACTGCCTCTTTCTGAGGGAGTGGTTTCATAGAATCAGGAAGTCAACCAGTCGTTCAAATGACAGAGGAGAGCGCGGCTGACAATAAAGGTGAAGTTTATGAAAAATAAGACTTTTTAAAAAAGAAAAACCCTGAATAATGTTATATTTTACCCCATAAACACAATCATGCAAAGAAAAAAAAGCAGTAAACCACCCCTTTAATACCTAAAGAATGCTATCTCTTAGAACTCAGGTTCATCTCAATGGTCCGTTGGTTGTCACACCCTCAGATGTATGCAATCCATTGTGTGGACTTTGTGTTTCTATCCTGTTGGTCTTGATAATCCTGACATTTCTGTTAGTCTTTTAATACTGTGTCTAACATTGTCGTCCGTCAACGGCAGCTGTCACAGAGGCTAAGCCTGAAAGGTGCAGCAAGTTACGCTTAGTAACTTCTTTCAATAGCTGAACCAACTGTGTTTTTTTACCATGCTGATGTACTGATACTATTTACTACCACTTGGTGTGGATGCCATCAAAAGTGATTTATACGTAAGGTGGGTTAGCTAAATAAAAAAGTGTTATCCTACTAATCTAAAAATAGCTGCAGTCACGAGGGGGTGACTAGCCTTACATAAAATAAAAAAAGTTTTGTCTAGGATACTGATATGTCTATTTACCAGTTGTCTATAATCCATTTTTCCTGGAGGACCACCGCAGTGTTTAGCACCCAGTTATAGCAGAGTTTCCTAACCCTGTTCCTGGGTTAGGAAAGTATCCTGTACTTTGATACTCTGTTTCAGCTTTGTTTAAAGGTGCTCTTAGCGATGTCGGGTGACGTGACTTCTTGTTGACGTTTAAAGTATTTTCAAACAAAGCGGAGGCTAGATAGACCCTCCCTCCTCCTCATCTAACACAGTCTCATCCCAAGACGTCATATAACTGACACTTTGGACCATACGTCAACATCCGCCATTTTAGGGTAACCTTAATCCTGGGGCGTCATCTAACTGACGCTTTACCTTTAGCGTTAGTTAGGTGACGGGGTAGGTTTAGGTCTGGGGTAGGGTCCCAGATAGCAAACTGACATTAAATCAACGTGGAAATATGACATCGAAACAACGTTGCTCTAAAATTGTTTTGCTCATCGAATTAACGTTGAACCAACGTCAGACGCGTCATTCTTTCAAAACTAACGGAAAATCAACTTGAAATCAACACGTTGTTTCAACGTTATGAAAGCAAACCAATTTTCCATTTTCATTTAGCTTTGAAGAATGCCGCGTCTGACGTTGGTTCAACGTTTAATTCGATGAGCAAAATCAACGTTGTTTCAATGTCATGAGAGACGTCGTTTCCACGTTGATTCAATGTCAGTTTGCTGTCTGGGGTTAGGATTAGATAACGTCATCTAACCGATGTTTAAGAATACCCTAAAACGGCGAATGTTGACGTATGGTCAAAAGCGTCAGTTGTATGACGTATTGGGATGAGACTGCGCTGCGTCATCTGCACTAACCCCCCAAACCCCACCCCCAGGGCCTTCTTGTCAGTTATTGGCTGTAACAGTTTGTTATGTTTCGTGGAGCGGGTTGCCGCAGTTTGTTTTTGTTGCCATTTGTGGAGCCTGGGTTGTCTGCATAGACAATGAGATGTAGCTGTATGTGACGAAAAATGTTTTGGCCTTAAAGATGTGTGACATCGCTTAGAGCACCTTTAGATAAACTGTGCAGGTCTGCTGACCTTTTTGGAGACCTCTGGTCTATAGTCAGGGGTGGGTAACTCTGGCCCTCAGGGTCCAATATCTTCGTAAGTTCCCCTGATTTTAGTAATCGACAAGAATCCTCCTGGTTCTGGTGTGTTTGTGATTCCGTGTTGGTTCTATCTTCATTTGTCCCAGTTATGGCGCTTTTCCATTACCACTAGCTCAACTCGCCTCGACTCGGCTCACTTTTCGCTCCGTTTCCATTGCAGACAGTACCGCCACAAATAGTACCCGGTCGTCATAGCGACGCCTTTCGTTCCTCGTTGCCCAATCAAGCTCTCACTGGATCCTCTTTTCGGCAACCAAACAAAGGAAAGTCTGCATTTGACCACGCCATATTCTTCCGACTTGCCATAATAATAGTAGTAAGTTTAGTAACTATCTCTGGCCAAACTATTTAAAAATGGCGGGGTTATTCTAGATACTCAATCTAGCGGGTGTAATGATGACGCAGTGAATGGTGACGATTCTCTCTGACCAATCAGCAGTCGGTATTGTTTTCACGTCACATTTTTGTATCGCCTTAGCTCGCTCAGAACCTCGTCGGTGGTGGTACAAAAAAAGTACCCGGAAGCAGGTACACAACTTTTACACAGTAGAAAGGCGAGCTGAGCCGAGTCGAGTCGAGCTGGTACTGTGTCCAAAAACGCCATTAGAGTCTACATGATATTCATATGGACTTTTCATGGACAAACCCATTTGGGGCCAATTCCTCAAACCAATATAATGCCTACATTGGCCTCACAATGACTGGGTTTAGACTTACATCTTTGTTGTGCTTGATAACTTTATCCTCATAGCCGTACCTCTCCTCATCTACTACATCGATTTTTGCGTGGAGCTGCTTGCATAGATTCTGAAGATGAATATAAAACATTGGTAAATGCAACTGGTTTAAGAAATATTGAATGAAGTCTTCAACTTACGTCTGTCTGACTGAATGTATCACCTGTAACTCCTCTAGAGAGAGCCCAGAAATCTGCAAAGGAGGGTGTTTTTCTGTGAGGTAGCGATTTTTCTCTTCATCCCGTTCCTGTTTCTCGTTTTCCAAATCCTCCATTGCTCTGTTAAGAAGCATTATCTGATTGAAGATGGAAGAGGAGCTTTAATAACAATTTCAGAACAAAGTAGGAAATAAGTTACGGAAATAAATCGAACCTTTAGAGAAAGTTTCCTTGATGCTGAAATCTTTGACTTAGGCTGTTAAAAACAAGGTAAGGGTAATGAGGTATTGAATAGTGATATAATATTGATTGGCACGGCATGATTTTTAAAATCAAGACGTACTTTGATGTCCATTTTTGGATTTCCAGGCCTTCGTATCTGCTGTAATGGAGCGACATAGTTTACATTTGAAAGCAAGCATATTCATTTTAATATTCATGTAAATACTAAAAGCAATGACATTTATGTGGATAACAGTATGCTTACCTGACTGCCAGTATCGTTTGTTAAGAAACAAAAAAAGGGAAACGATCATCAGTATGCATTTATTAAAGCATTTTGAGTAATCAAACTGTAAGTAATTTTTATGCTGATATAAGAATGTCTTGTGGAATTTTATAATAATTTTGTGTAAGGCTTGAGGTCACAAAATATCAACATATATCTTTTTCCTGGCCAATATTGTAGGATATTTTTTACAGGAATTCTGAAATATTCACTAAAATGAAAACTAAATGTGACTGATAGCACCAGTATCACATAATTTAATATTAACATGCTAAATAATCAAAAAAAGACTTGTACTTACTCGCCCATTGTGACGTCTTGCTGAACAACTAAAAAAAGTAATTCAAGAGATTTCAGATGAAACTTAGAAAATCTTCTCAAGGCAAAGTCAATTCTTTAAAGTAGCCTAAGTGTAGATGCTGTACCTGGTATCTATCTGGTTTATGGCCACTGACAGAAGGCAGAACAACTGGGTT
The DNA here is from genome assembly GCF_016745375.1 of Pimephales promelas. Next base: position 17,006,032 of record NW_024121144.1, read on the forward strand.
TTGAGACAAAGGGATTTTATAGCCCAGCCGCCACTGGCTGGCAGATATAGTTTCTGTCGCCAAGAATGCCTTGGCAGTGCTTTAGAAATGAAAGATCACCGAATGCAAAGCTGTAACAATACAGCAATACATAAGAATACATGATGTTCTTTTCTTTGAACTGGATTTGAGTTCATAAATCCACACACAATCAACACAATATTGACTCCATTGATATTTATCATCCACACGCTGATATAACCTCTTAAAATAGTTCCTGATGAGTCATGACCCAAAAATGGATCGGATGTCTGTTCTCTTTGGATAGCAGGGCAAAACAATCCTAAATGCAAATGATTCACTGTAACTTTTATTTTTGATTATAGTCAAATGTAGTTTTATAAAGTTTGCTATATTATTATATTTCATGCCTTCCCATATAAAATTGCTGTTATAAAAAGACTGTGTTCAATCAAACTCATATCCATCTGTCATTTGCGAATGTGCTTAATAGTAAATCAATATGTAGAGCAGTGTTTTAGGTAAAAAAAGAAAAAAAAAACACTTATTTTGTGTTGAAAATGTTTATTGTCTGGTATTTTCCTTTTGTAAAATAATAGAGCAGTTTTGATACTGTGTCACATTCTAAGTTGGTTTTCTCTTAGGCTATGTTTACACAGAAACGATTTTGAAGAGAAAACACAAAGGTGGCGTTGCGTTATCACTTTTTATTCTTCGTTTAGACGAGCGTTTTTGGTGGGAAATCTGTGTGCATATGGTGACGCAAGAGTGTGAAACTCAATGTAGTATGCACTCCAGGCGGCTAGGTGGCGATGTGAAGCACTGCCACACAACAACACCAAGTCCGCGCGCCTGCGTACAACCTTCACTGTCAAGCAGACTTTTGCGTTTTTACCGTTTACCGTTTAATATTTCCACTCTGGAGGGTGGTTTCACTTTTTTGCGTTTTTAAGCCCCGTGTAAACGAAAGGCACATCCGATAAAATATTTTTACGTTTTCACCCGCGAGTGTTCTTGTGTAAACAGGGCCTTATTTAGTATTCGTATTTTTTGGTTTTGTCTTCTAGTTTGATTGTCATTGCTAATGGGTTCTGTTCGTTCTGTTCTGTTACCATGGTTACACATTGTTTGATTAATTCAGTTCAGGTGTTCATCGTTTAGTTTGGCTTGTTGTCTCACTCTATTTATACCTTGAGTTTCTGTCTGTTAGTTTGTCATTTCTCATCAATGAGTGTGTGGTAGTGTTAAAATTTCCCAGTGTTCTTTGGCATATTTCCTTGTGGATTAATTAAAGATTTTGTATGTGCTACTCATCCTACGCTATCTCACGACCAATTCGTACGAGTGATTCAAAAGTGGCTAATTTGTACGAATTCATACATTCACTACATACTTGTCTAAACCCACGTGACGGTTATGTTTAGGGGCGGGGTCAGGGGTAGGTCATTCGTACGAATTGGCTAGTTCGTAAAATATGTACGATTTAGCAAAATCGTACTAATTCGTACGAGTGAGGTCGTACGAGTTGTTAGCCACCTGGTAAAATTCGTACGAATTCCCATGAGATCGGGTTGTACTCATCTTCTTTGTGAGAGTTGTCTTTGCAACAACCACAATTCTGTGACAGTGATACTGGGACTGGAAGCAAAACCATAGAGAACATTTCTTTTTGGGATTTGGCACTATGGTACTTTTTTGTGGCTATAATGGCAGTACTCAAAAACATTTTGATTTCCTAAACCTCATATCAACTAATGTTGGTTCTAGAGTACTGATTGCAAAAAGGAACTTGCAGGTGTGCTCTAGAAAGTCGTCACTGGTCAAACCCAACCCAAGTCTCCATCACAGATGGTCCTGCCCAGCCTCCGTTCCTCGCCTCTGCTGTCAACCTTCAACCCCTCGGCTCGTCCAGTGGTTCCACCGTGCTGCTCGTGTCCGCCTTGGTCTGTGAATCCCTCATCTCCACCTCAGGACAGAGATGGATAATCAAAGGTTCGTAAATAAAACATGAGTACAATACTTACATATTCTCATAGCGGTTCCTAATGGTCGGTTAAAGGCATCATGGAATGTTAAATACACATTCATCTTTCCAGAGGAGAAGTATCCCTTTAATAACTCAGTATGTCATTATGATTCTAATAGGTAACACTTCATTTATATAGTCCACTATAGACATTCTACTAATTATAAGTAACTTTTCAACTATGTCAACTACCATTAGTTGACTGTCAGCTTAATGTCTGTTAACACTAACCAATCACTGTACTAATACTCTAATGAGAGTTTGTTTTGCAAAGTAGAATATCTAGTTGACTATCAAAATAAAGTGTAAACCAAATACATATTGCAAAAAAAGCTACTGACTGACATAAGTGTTCATTGGTATTTCTTATCATATAATCCTTTATAATCTTAAATTTCCATTTGCCAGCAGCACCAGAAAAATTAGAAAAGAAACAGCATAAGAGCAATAATAACTGTCACCATTGTGTTCAGTTTTCAGACTTGGTACGTTTACAAGACAACGATATTTGCTTTAAAAAGTTTTCCTTAGAGTTTTCACCGTACAAACGACACCATTGTCAAAACGATCCCCATTCACACGGATCCGGATTCGATCTAGGCTACTCTACCAACAATGTTGTTACATTTTAAATACTAGTTCGCAATGGCACAAAGCAAAGAAACAATAAGAAGGAAACGAATGACCTTGCTAACATGCAGCTATTGTTCCGGAGCAGGTGCATTTAGCTATTTATTCTGAAACATGATCCCAACGCAGTTATGGAGAACTTGCTCACCACCATAGTATCCGTCTCAGCGACCACTGATGGCTTAATGCATCACTGCCTTTAAACACCTGTCACACAAACATTTGAAGGATTTATGGCTATCCAATCAGTTTCAGATATGGTTTATTCATCTTCTCAAACGTCCAGGTATATTACTACTTTAGAACTGTTGTTTAAAAGCAATATTCATTTTAGCAATTACAAAGTATATATATATATATATATATATATATATATATATATATATATACCAGATATATGCCAAATATATATATATATATATATATATATATTCCAAATCTATTTCAGATAATTTATTTCGTTTGGTCACTGTTTAATTATTTATTTTCTTTCTTGTTTAGTGATTCCATTGCACTGCGATGTGTTTACCTGTGTTTACCATGTTTACCTGAGAAGGTCCTTTAAATATTAGGATTTCACTTGAGTTGACATATATATATATATATCTCATTGTAATATACAAAAATAATGTCTGTGTATAAAATCATGGATGTGAAATCCATATCACAAGTTTTTTATGTCTATAAGAAAACACATTGACAGATTTTCTAACACCTTGCCCCAGTGCAAATCTTCTTTTGGCGTTAAAAAGCTGCTTTCAGGGTTTACTAAAAACACGAAGTGAAAAATTCACTTTTTTTCAAGTTTTTCAAGAGTATTTTTTGCTACTGACTTTAGCCTATTGTATGTTTGTAGCAGTGTCCCTTTCAGATGTAAAATGTATGGGAACGATTTGTGAACAGATTTAGACCGATTTGTGAACAATATTTGAGAGAAATAGGCCTGTTGTAGAAATAGGCGTTTATAATTTTGTTCAACCTCTAAATCTGTGTGCTTCCTGTACTTTCATATATATATTTTTATTTTTAAAGAAACTGATACTTTTACCATACATCATTAAGGATTCCTTAAATTGATTAGACAATAAATGTAATACATATATTTTTCATTTGTTGTACTGTATAGCCTTTGGCAATGTTGAGGTTTTCAGCACTTCAGATGGCTGTGAAGATAAGGGTGTGGTGTGTCAGAGCAAGGCATGGAATTTTTTCTTTTATATATACAGTATATATAAAAGAAAAAGTTCCTTCCAGGGCCAGATTTACCTCATATTGTGACATGCAACATTTTAATGTTGATTTATTCTGCATTTATTGAAATTAGGCCTGCTATTACACTACCATTCAAATGTTTGGGGTCAGTGCAAATCTTTGTTTCTTTTCTTTCATTTTTAAAAGAAACTGATAGGCTACTGCAACTTTTCTTTAATTTAGCTTTAGCTTTTGGCAATGTTGAGGTTTTCAGCTCAAATCTTCTCTAGTGTATTACGTGAGTATACAGAAAACACACACACACACACGTGGACTCTTAATATAGCCTTGCATTTATTCCATACCCCAACATCGCCACCTCATGGGCAGAAACAGTATTCAGAGACAGATTTCAAACCATGTAGTTTGTTGCTACACAAGATTTAAAATATGTGAAAGACCACAAACATGAGAGAACAAATCCTAGATTTAACCTTTTTGCTCCTATAATATTATAGCTCCTAAACATATTTTCAACCAGTCATCTTGTCAATTTTTTATTTTTTTTTAAGTTTAACTAGTATTTCTTTGGTTATACAAATCTTCAAGGCACCTATAATACAACTATGGTACATTTTCAGTCACTTTTTTCGGTCACAGTTTTTGCTTTACAGCTCTAGAATAAAGTTATTTTACAGCTAAAGTTACTTTTAATTGATTCACTTGTCGCAACGAACATTGGTTAGGCTATTAACTTAGTGGCCGCTAACACGACACTGTTTTAACGGGAAACTCGGTTTCACTTTATTTGGATGGTCCCTTAACACATTCAGTTGTCTATATAACGTTGCACCTACATCTCTCTAGAGTGTTAGTTGAATATAAGTAGACTGGTAGGGTTAGGGATAGAATAAGTTGACATGTAGTTGCAAAGTAACTTATAGTCAGTTGAATGTCTGTTGGAGGAGCTTCACAATAAAGAGTTATGTTGCAGACAGTACACCAATACTCTAATGAGAGTTAGTAGACATGTAGTTGCAAAGTTGCTTGGTCAACAGGATGTTCAAAAGGGACCATCAAAATAAAGTGTTACTGAAAACTCTTAAGTTCTCTATATGCCAATTTTAAAAACGCAAACCTGTGAGAACGCTGATGGCGTGTACATGCGTATTAAGAATTCATTCTATAGACCATTTTACAAGATGTAAACAACACTGGTCCAGAAACACTTCCTGTTTCAGTTGGTTAAATAAAGTTATTTCACATGTAAAGAAAACATCTTAAAGATGTTTGTTTAACTTTTTGATTCAGTTCTATATGTTCTGTTGGTTGTATTTTATCCCAGCTTTTTTTTTTTTTTTTTTTTTTTTTTTTTTTTTAAAAATGAAACAGGAAGTGCTCTGGACCAGTGTTGTTTACATCTTGCAAAATGGTCTATAGGTATGCGTGTTTGAATCAATGGTTTGAATATATGTGCGCAGGCATGTAGTCCTTCCCTAAAAAAAAAAAAAAAAAAAAAAAAAACAACCCTCAACAAACTACTTGTCTGGCCTTAAAATTTAATACAGAATTTTATTGCTTCGGCGTAGCCACAAAAACAGGAATTATCCCGACAACGATTATCTGTGCAGAGGTAATGAGGAGTCCTTCACAGGGAGGGACTTAGTGACACTTCAGGACTGCATTGATCGTCATGTCCAGAGGCAGGTCCTTCATCAGATCTGGTTTCGGCCTAGATACGGCGGACTGCCGTAAACCTCGGGATAAACAGAGAGATTAATATTAGCGTAGATGCCATTCTTCTTATGATGTAACGAGTACATCAGGATTAATGGGAAGTGTTCCCGGTTTCGGCTGACCTAATCTATGCAGCCTATAGCATTGAATGATAGAAGTCTATATAATGTATCTAATAATCTATATATTCGTATGCAAGGTCAAAGAGATGTGTTTTTAGTCTAGCAGTCTAGTCTAAGTGACAGAGTGTGTCTGCTTCCCAAACAATAAACTGTTCCTAAGTTTTGGTGCTAAATAGGAAATGGATCTACCTCCTGCAGGCGATTTTGATATCCTGAACTATCTCGACGACTGACTAATCTTAGCTCACTCTCGAGATCAGGTCTGCGAACGCAGAGACCTTGTGCTCCGGCACCTAGCCCGTCTGGGCCTTTGGGTCAAGTGGGAGAAGAGGAAACTTTTACATATGCATGTATTTGTGATTGTCATTTGTTCTGTTATGTGTTTGCCCTCTAGGGGGCGAGTGTGTTCTTGTTTGTGTGTTTCCTTATTAGGGACTGATCGCCGGCACCTGTGATTTCGTGGATGTTTGGCATAAGAAGTCCAAGCGGCCAAATCTGAGGGCGGGCGAGGTTCTCGGGCGGCTTTCTGTGCTCCTTCGTTGTGTTTCGTTTTGGTTCATGTGTTTGATTAGGGTTGGAGATGAACTGTGCAGGACAGTCGATTGCCAGGAGCAGGATTGTGCACCCCTGCCCTATATTTTTGTAGTTGCCGGGTAGGTTGGACCTGCCACTTTGTTATTGTGCCTTTTTTATTTTTGGTAGTTATTCGGAGTGGGGGTACGTTTCAGTTCAGTGAAAGTGCAGCTGATCTTGTAAATGGGATCGGTGTGCAGGTGGGCATGAGTTTAGCGTTTAAAGTTGCCCCGAGCCCCTAACGCCACTGAAGATGGTAAAAAAAAAAGTGTTATAGGGTAAATACAGTTGTGGGATCACTGTTATCGTTAGTTTTCATGTTGTGAAAGTCCATTTTGAATGTGGGGAGTGTGATTTGGTTTTATAACCGCATTTGTTTAGTTGAAGTGATTGTTAGTGCATGCATTAGTGTTTACACATTCATTTGTTATTCGAGTGCGGATAAAATTTGTCGAAATGGCTTCCGTGGTGGAAATTTTCCAGGAATCTCCATCTGAAGAACTGCTTTTATTGTATACCAAGCAGTTGTTGCAGATGGCTGAGTGTTATGAAATAGCAGAGATCGTTAAATTGCCCCATGCAGAGGATATCTTTTCTCAGTATGGAGATAGACTCGGTCGCCATGTCCGCACAGCTTACGAGCGAGCGCGCACACTCACTGCTGACTTGTCTTCGACAGTTTGAGGGCAAGAGTGCGGTCCCACTGAAACTTTTTCAGAGGCTCCTAGGGCATATGGCATCTGCAGCCACGGCAGTGCCACTCGGATTGCTTCAGCTGTGGCTTCGCGATCGAGTCCCGAGGTGGGCATGGCATCGCGGTACGTTCAGAGATCCAGTAACTCCGACCTGCTGTCAGACCTTCACCCCGTGGAGGAACCTCAGCTTTTTAGAGTTCCCCTAGAGCGAGTTTCCAGGCATGTTGTTGTCTCCACAGATGCCTCTGCCACCGGTTGGGGTGCCATGTGCAATGGACATGCAGCCGCGGGCTCCTGGACAGGACCCCAGCGCCTAAAGCATGTCAATTGCCTCGAGTTGCTGGCAGTACGCCTTGCCCTGCACCGCTTCCATGCATTGCTTAAGGGTCAACACGTACTAGTCCGTTCAGACAATACCGCGACAGTAGCGTACATCAACTATCAGGGTGGTCTATGCTCTCACCGGATGTCAGAAGTACCTGAGGTCCCTTCGTGCTATTTACATTCCAGGAGAGCGGAACCTTGCAGCCGACGAGCTGTCACGGCTCCGTCCAATCTCTGGCGAATGGCGACTCCATCCCCAGACGGTGCAGCAGATATGGGACCAGTTCGGGGACATACAGATAGATCTGTTTGCCTTCCACGACTCATCCCATTGCGCCCTGTACTACTGTAAAAAACACTGGTGCGGAGCTGGCTTACGCAAGTATGCGTTTCCCCCAGTGAGCCTTCTCGTATGGACTCTGTGCAAGATCAAGGAGGATGAGGAGCAGGTCATTTTGTTCGCCCCATTTTGGCCCACCAAGACCTGGTTCTCCAAACTGATACTTCTCGCGACAGCACCTCCTTGGCCAATTCCTCTGAGAAAGGACCTCCTTTCTCAGAGATGGGGCACCCTATGGCACCCTTGTCCCGATCTTTGGAGATTCCACGTGTGGCTCCTGGACGGGACAAGGCAGGTTTGAGTACCCTGCCACCTGCGGCTACCATCACTTCCGCTAGAGCGTCGTCCACGAGACACATCTACGCATTGAAGTGGAATCTCTTCATCAACTGGTGCTCTTCCCGCCGAGAAGACCCCCGGAGGTGCTCGATCAGTGTCGTGCTTTCCTTCCTGCAAGACGAGTTGGAGCAAAGGCTGTCTCCCTCCATCCTGAAGGTGTATGTGGCTGCCATTGCCGCATATCACAAAGCAGTTGAAGGTAAGTCCCTAGGAAGGCACGACCTGATCGTCAGGTTCCTGAGAGGAGCGAGGAGACTAAATCCTCCTTGCCCTCCTCTCATACCCTGTTGGAACCTCTCAGTGGTCTTAAATGCCCTGCAGAGATCTCCCTTTGAGCCTCAGTTGAATCAGTTGAGATTAAATTCCTGTCAATGAAGACAGCGCTCCTGGTTGCACTGGCCTCCTTCAAGAGGGAAGAGGGTGGGGGACCTGCACGCATTCTCCGTTGACGAAGTGTGCCTGGAATTCGGGCCAGCCTACTCTCACGTGATCCTGAGACCCCAGCCTGGATATGTGCCCAAGGTTCCTACCACTCCCTTCCAGGACCAGGTGGTGAACCTACAAGCGCTGCCCCTGGAGGAGGCAGACCCAGACTTGACACTGCTCTGTCCAGTACGCGCCCTCCGTGCTTACGTAGACAGAACGCAGTGTATCAGGACCTCAGATCAGCTCTTTGTCTGTTATGGTGGGAGCCAGAAGGGAAGGGCTCTCTCAAAGCAGAGGTTGTCTCACTGGATAGTGGACACCATTGCTTTGGCTTAGCAGCAGCAAGGTCGACCGTGCCCCCTTGGTGTGACAGCCCACTGCACCCGGAGTGTGGCTTCCTTGTGCATGGCGCCTCGCTAACAGACATCTGCAGAGCTGCAGGCTGGGCGACACCCAACACATTCTCCCGATTCTATAATCTCCGAGTGGAGCCTGTGTCCTCTCTTGTACTCGCTCAACCGGCCAGTACTGGACCCGCTCAGGTGTCTTCGCTTGCTCGCCATTCCACTCCACGGACTGGATAAGTGCGATTATTTCTCAGCTGAGCCTTCTATTGAAGCCATGAGTTCCTCCAGCACTGTTGACGCTGGCGCCAGTGTCTGTTGCCTGGACGTCGGCTAGGTGCCTCTGTGTGCGTGGTTCCTGCTAGTAACCTCCACACGTGTAATTTCCACTGTAAGCCTCTCTGAGCATGTGTCTTCCCTCGGCAAGCCACCTTGCCACCCCTGGAGTTATGATTCTAGCCACCCTACGGGTTGGTGACTCCAGTGTTCCTCCATACGAAGCTCCATACGGGTAGGCATACTGCGGCATATTTCCTCGGAGATATGCTCCCCAGTGTACCTTGGTATTCCTGTGCTAAGTAGGACTCCTCGTCTGTGCTTAAATGTAATTTCACTTGTACGTAGCAAACTTTATCACAGAATGTGTAACGTTATGTAGTTTCAAAAAAATGCGCCAGCATTAGTGTTTGTGTGTGTCTGTGTGTGTGTTGCACATCCATACTTGCAAAAAGACGCGATTACAACAACGCTATAAGTACATAAATGTATCAGATAACCATACCGAGACGTACTGGTCCATTCTCATGTGTTTATTCTGTCTGAGTCTCTTAGTACTATTTATATATTCCGATTCAAACGTACGCTGAATGACATTCAAAACAGCGCGTCTCTCGCTCTCCCCTTCTGCTTACCGACTGCCGATAGGTATCATGTTACGCCCTTATCCAAAGGCAGGGCGGGGATATGCAGCTCATTTGCATTTAAGGTGGCATACACCCATAACAGCTCATTTTTAATCAGGTCCCAAAATGACATTTTCAAATGGTTATAATAAATTAACTGTGGGGTATTTTGAGCTGAAACTTCACAAATACATTCTGGGGACACCCGAGACCAATATTACATCTTGTAAAAAGGGGCATAATAGGTGCCCTTTAATACTCGAAGAGGATTGGCTTTCTAGGCGAAACCCCCATTCTCCGTCATCCGACGTAACGTCTCCGTTCCCTACTCAGGGAACGAGGGTTACATACGTAACCGAGACATTTTGGTGCTAAATAGGAAAAGGATCCACCGCCTGCAGTCGATTTTGATATTCTAGGTATTATCAACTGGCCGGAATTTCAAGATCGCAATAGACGTGAAGTACTTGAGAAAATCCTTGCAGATATAATTTCTTTCTAAAAAGAAACATAGCTACATATACGAAGAGTTCAGATGCAAAAGCCTCTAAATGCCATTTGAAATGTTCTTCTTTAATGATGATTTTTGTCAAACTTGTATATTTAAGTTCAGTAATTTCAGTTAAATAACAATTAATAGGTAATTATCATTGCCATTTAAGTGAAATGACTGAACTTGCTTGATAAAAATGGTCATTCTAGAAGAAAATTTCAAATGGCACTTAGAGGCTTTTGCATCTGAACTCTTCATACATACATTAGGCAGGCAAGCCTGATATATTATATCATTATCCCTATAGGATGCAATTATATACACACACACATTATATATATATATATATATATATATATATATATATATATATATATATATATATAATTGCATCCTATGGGGATAATAATATAATATTATAATAATAATATTATTTATTTATTTATTTTTTTACTGTGTGCCAAATATCTCTGTGACAATACGTTTTTCTCATTTCTAGAAAACTATTATAAAAATATAATTATCAATGAACATGAATTGTAGAATGACTCAAAATATATTCATATTTATATATCATATGTCATTCATTTATTTCAATATTATTTTAACATCTGCACCTTCATCTTAAACCATTATTTAAACCTTTGAAACAATATGTAGTGTGAAAAGCGCTATATAAATAAATTTGAATTGAATTATTTAGGCCTAACTATTTAGCCACAAACATGGCTAAACAACAGAACAGAAGTTAGGATATTTGAGAAAAAAAAAATTAAGAATGCCTTTGAAAATTCGTAATTATTCTATTTGTTTACAGTATGCGGTGTGGATGTAATCAGCTCAGTAAATGGTAAATCCGCTAGGCTACACATTCGTTGTCATGTGACTAGATTAACCAGAAGGGGGCAGCCGACATTCTCTGGCAGCACCATAACAAATGAGGGCAATGATGCGTGCACAAGCATTCGCAACAAACTGAGCTTTGTCTCTCACTTATTCGGAAGATTACATCCAACACGGCCTGATTGGGAGAGAAGGCCTTTAAAAAAATATTTGCACAGCGAAATGATGACCGTGATGCGGTGATAAAGGCGAAATGAAGCCGGATAGCGCAGGCATCAGATTTGTTGGGGAGTTAAAGACGGTTTGCATTAGAAGTGATGGGGGGAGAAGATCTCTGGATCCCCTATAAAAAACCCCGTGAGATTCCACCCGCTTGGCCAGACGGAACCAACCACATCCACATCCCGCCCGTTATTGAGAACATCCTTCAGCAAAATCAGCAGGGAATGAGGAGAAATTGGAGGCATGCATGCATGAAAATCTGACACTGATGCACCTCTGTTGGCCTCTGTAACGCCGCGTTATGGAAATAGGAGGATAACGGTATTCAAGCGGCTTTTTGCTCCTAATGGCAGAGGCACCAAAATAAACCTGTCGGTCGAGAGCACGTGCTTTTGTACTAGGAGTTTGTCTGATCAGACCGACGGAATGGTGTCTTTGAGATGTCACAGGAGCAGGTATATATGGGCCACTCTGGGAGTGCTGGCGTTGTTGTGGCTCTATATCTTCCCCGTGTATAAGCTTCCCAGTGACAAGGAAATGGTGGATGAGGTTCTGCGGCAGGGACAAACATGGACCAGAAACCAAACGGGAGTAGATCTGTACAGGTATTTTCATTCATTCATTCATTCATTCATTTTATTCAAACCTCTATGATGCGCAAGGCCATTATCTATGATGGAATTTTAAGTGGAGTTTGAATCCCCGTTGTCTTTTTAACTAAGTAAATGGATTGGTTGCACTATGTATCTCGAACATGTAATGTGGCTTTCATGCTGATAGAGTATTGCAGAGTGCAGACATCTCCCAGGAAAACCGATTATGAAAACGCGCATGCGCAGTGGAAGATGATTTGTTTGAAACGTTATCTGTACCCTCTCTGACTTCCCAGAAAGGGTGACTATTGGGACGCCATAAAGAGGTTGATTCTGTTCGGTCAATCTCATGATTGATGTATTCAATTATATTTTACAAAGAAAGCGAAGCATGGTTTATAGACGTTATGGTTGTTTTGCTAAGTTAACCATTAGGCACATTTTCCCTCCAAATTCTTATTACCATTAATGCACAACATACTATATATCATGGAATACAAAAACATGTTCAAATATGATCTCTCTCTCTCTCTCTCTCTCTCTCTCTCTCTCTCTATATATATATATATATATATATATATAAAGTGATAAAGTGTTGTGGTTCCAAGTTTGATTTAACTAATTTAATAGATTGCTGTAAAAAAATTCTTCAGTTATGAGAAACGCCATTAGACATGGTAATTAATAGAAAGTAAATATTGGGGAATGTACTTAATTGACCTTAAAGTAATGTCAAAATAACGTGTGACAAATTAAAAAACATTCAAAAATGTCGTTTGTTTTAAGAAAGAAAGAAAAAACGACTGACCCCAAACAGTTGAATGGGAGGGAATATTGTCTCAAAAGATTTCTATTTTAATTAAATGCTGTTCTTTTTTTTTTTACCTTTTTAAATCATCAAAAAATCCTGAAAAAAAGTATCACATGATATAAAGACAACTAATCAACACTGTGGTTTCTAATATTGATAACAAATCAGCATATTAGACTAAAATCTGAAGGATCATGTGACTCTGAAGACTGGAATAATGGCCAATGAAAATTCAGCTTTGCATCACTGAAATACATTTTGTTTTAAAGTATATTAAAATAGAGAACAGTTACTTAATTTAATTATCACAATAATGCTGGGTTTTTTTCTGTATTTTTGATCAAATCTTGCTTGATAAGCATAAGAGACTACAATCAAAAACATTATTAAAAAATAGTAATGTTTTGACTGGTATATTGTGTGCGTGTCAATCGATTTTGGTTTGAAATTTATGTTAACAGTTGTAAAATGATTCGTGTCAGGATCACACAGCTTTGTTAAATCATAAGTAAAAATAAAAAGGCCTGCTGTGAAACAATACTAGAACCTGTTTGGACAGCGGATGCCAAAATGATTCTTTTGCTTGCATGCTTTCCGTTTGTGCTTGCTTTTATTTTGGTCATCAAATTAGTTTGTGTAATTGCACCGCAATTGTTCTGCTAAATAAAAGACTTTATGCTTTCAAGAATGCGTGCTTGTTCTCAGTCAATTAGAAAGGACATTTTCACATGCCCATTTCTGTTGTTATTTCTGCTTAATGTCCCTTTTTTGTCTTGTTCTGCAGGAAGCTGCTGACAGAATGCTGTGATCCAAAGAAGATGTTTGCGATTACTAAGGAGAACTCTCCAATAGGCAAAGTCTTGTGGTATGATGGGGAAATCTACCATTACCACACGGTCAACAATGAAACCTACCCGTTATTTGTCCAGGTACTGTCTTTCATAAGTCCCACGTAGCTTCCAACAGTAACCTGAATTAACACGGATAAAATGATTTTTATTTTTCTTGACTATAAAATGCAGCAATGAATGTGGAAGTGTTTGGAAGAGAAGCAGTTGGTCCAGATTTTTTTTTCTTCTTTCTTTCCACCCCCACTCTCCATGAGGCTCAGCGCTGCGCTCTGCTTTCTAAAAATAAACAGGCATGGGAGAGACACCCGCATGGGTCCTGATTGTCCTGTACTTGGCACCATGCCTCCTACACTGTCTGTTCCTCCTACACTGTCTCAGAGCCACACTCATTTTTTGCAAAATACACACTGTAAAGTTACAGGAGTGAAAACCGCAATTAAATGCATGAGTGAATCCCCTAAATTATTGTTCTATATATGGAACATGACTCTCCCGAAACTGCAATGATTGTCTTTTATGTTTTTTAGAGTCTGCTTCTCGCAGTGTTGTAGTGTGTCCACTTATCATTAGTCATTTTTGGGGTTGTTGTTTCTGCTTCAGTTTATGCAGTTATTAACTCTTTCCCCATCAGCACTTTAAAAAAAAAACAGCGCGTTTTTGATCATTTTCACGGCCCCCGGTTTATTTTGTTGTATGAATATCTGAACATGCAATTTATCAAAAGAAAGAACAGACCCTCTGCTTTTAAACAAAATCCATTTTAGATAGCTTCATGCATGCTTTCTTTTTTTTTATCAACCCCTTGAAGCTGAGAAAATCACTTTTTTGTCAGACTATGTCTGGATGGGATTCAGAATGATGATCCAAAACATGGATGGAGTAGATTGAGTCTATCAACAACCCCAAATTTTGCACAGTCCTGTAGCCTCTACCTTGTCTTTAGTCGACATTTCATTCAGTAACATTAGGCTGTTTTGATTTATATACTGTTTAATGTTGATGATCGTGTTATTTTACATATTCTTATGATTACATATGCTATTGCTTGTTTCTGCGTCAAGATTCAGTACTCTTTCACAGCACCCCTACCATATAACAGTGAAAACATGGAAAGCTGGAAAAATTTGAGAAGATCCTCACTGCAGAACATGAAATCCAGGGGGAGGAGTTGGATCCAAATCCAACTCCTCTACTCATTTCTGCCCTCTGATCCCTAACCCCACCCCTAATACTACTCATCTCTGCCCTCTGATCCCTAACTCCACCCCTAATCCTACTCATCTCTGCCCTCTGATCCCTAATCCCACCCCTAATACTACTCATCTCTGCCCTCTGATCCCTAACTCCACCCCTAATCCTACTCATCTCCGCCCTCTGATCCCTAACCCCACCCCTAATCCTACTCTTCTCCACCCCCTGATCCCTAAACCTACCTATCTCCACCCTCTGATCCCTAACCCCACCCCTAATCTTACTCATCTCCGCCCTCTGATCCCTAACCCCACCCTTAATCCTACCTATCTCTGCCCGCTGATCCCTAACCCCACCCTAATCCTACTCATCTCCGCCCTCTGATCCCTAACCCCACCCCTAATCCTACTCATTTCCACCCCCCTGATCCCTAACCCCACCCCTAATCCTACTCATCTCCGCCCTCTGATTCCTAACTCCACCCCTAATCCTTCCCATCTCCACCCCCTGATCCCTAACCCCACCCCTAATCCTACCTATCTCCGCCCTCTGATCCCTAACCCCACCCCTTATCCTAGCCATCTTCACCCCCCTGATCCCTAACCCCACCCCTAATCTTACCTTTCTCCGCCCTCTGATCCTAACCCCACCCCTAATCCTACCTATCTCCACCCTCTGATCCCTAACCCCACACCTAATCCTACTCATCTCCACCCCCTGATCCCTAACCCCACCCCTAATCCTACCTATCTCCGCCCTCTGATCCCTAACCCCACACCTAATCCTACTCATCTCCACCCCCCTGATCCCTAACCCCACCCCTAATCCTACCTATCTCCGCCCTCTGATCCCTAACCCCACACCTAATCCTACTCATCTCCACCCCCCTGATCCCTAACCCCACCCCTAATCCTACCTATCTCCGCCCTCTGATCCCTAACCCCACACCTAATCCTACCCATCTCCACCCTCTGATCCCTAACCCCACCCCTAATCCTACCTATCTCCGCCCTCTGATCCCTAACCCCACCCCTAATCCTACCCATCTCCACCCTCTGATCCCTAACCCCACCCCTAATCATACCTATCTCCGCCCTCTGATCCTAACCCCACACCTAATCCTACCCATCTCCACCCTCTGATCCCTAACCCCACACCTAATCCTACTCATCTCCACCCTCTGATCCCTAACCCCACCCTAATCCTACCCATCTCCACCCTCTGATCCCTAACCCCACACCTAATCCTACTCATCTCCACCCTCTGATCCCTAACCCCACCCCTAATCATACCTATCTCCGCCCTCTGATCCTAACCCCACACCTAATCCTACCCATCTCCGCCCTCTGATCCCTAACCCCACACCTAATCCTACCCATCTCCACCCTCTGATCCCTAACCCCACACCTAATCCTACCCATCTCCACCCCCTGATCCCTAACCCCACCCCTAATCCTACCTATCTCCGCCCTCTGATCCCTAACCCCACCCCTAATCCTACCTATCTCCGCCCTCTGATCCCTAACCCCACACCTAATCCTACTCATCTCCACCCCCTGATCTCTAAACCTATCTATCTCCGCCCTCTGATCCTAACCCCACACCTAATCCTACCCATCTCCACCCCCTGATCCCTAACCCCACACCTAATCCTACCTATCTCCGCCTTCTGATCCCTAACCCCACCCCTAATCCTACCTATCTCCGCCCTCTGATCCCTAACCCCACACCTAATCCTACTCATCTCCACCCCCCTGATCCCTAAACCTATCTATCTCCGCCCTCTGATCCTAACCCCACCCCTAATCCTACCTATCTCCGCCCTCTGATCCCTAACCCCACACCTAAACCTACTCATCTCCACCCCCCTGATCCCTAAACCTATCTATCTCCGCCCTCTGATCCCAACCCCACACCTAATCCTACCCATCTCCACCCCCTGATCCCTAACCCCACCCTAATCCTACCTATCTCCGCCCTCTGATCCCTAACCCCACACCTAATCCTACTCATCTCCACCCCCCTGATCCCTAAACCTACCTATCTCCACCCTCTGATCCTAACCCCACACCTAATCCTACCCATCTCCACCCCCTGATCCCTAACCCCACCCCTAATCCTACCTATCTCCGCCCTCTGATCCCTAACCCCACCCCTAATCCTACCTATCTCCGCCCTCTGATCCCTAACCCCACCCCTAATCCTACCTATCTCCGCCCTCTGATCCCTAACCCCACACCTAATCCTACTCATCTCCACCCCTCTGATCCCTAAACCTATCTATCTCCGCCCTCTGATCCTAACCCCACACCTAATCCTACCCATCTCCACCCCCTGATCCCTAACCCCACCCCTAATCCTACCTATCTCCGCCCTCTGATCCCTAACCCCACACCTAAACCTACTCATCTCCACCCCCCTGATCCCTAAACCTATCTATCTCCACCCTCTGATCCTAACCCCACACCTAATCCTACCCATCTCCACCCCCTGATCCCTAACCCCACCCCTAATCCTACCTATCTCCGCCCTCTGATCCCTAACCCCACACCTAATCCTACTCATCTCCACCCCCCTGATCCCTAAACCTACCTATCTCCACCCTCTGATCCTAACCCCACACCTAATCCTACCCATCTCCACCCCCTGATCCCTAACCCACCCCTAATCCTATCTATCTCCGCCCTCTGATCCCTAACCCCACACCTAATCCTACTCATCTCCACCCCCCTGATCCCTAAACCTACCTATCTCCACCCTCTGATCTCTAACCTCACACCTAATCCTACCCATCTCCACCCCCTGATCCCTAACCCCACCCCTAATCCTACCTATCTCCACCCTCTGATCCTAACCCCACACCTAATCCTACTCATCTCCACCCCCCTGATCCCTAAACCTACCTATCTCCACCCTCTGATCCCTAACCCCACACCTAATCTTACTCGCCTCCACCCCCCTGATCCCTAATCCCACCCCTTATCCTACCTATCTCCGCCCTCTGATCCCTAATCCCACCCCTAATCCTACCTATCTCCGCCCTCTGATCCCTAACCCCACCCTAACTGTGTATACCTAACTGTGAGAGAGCCAATACATGATCTATTACTTCTGTATTGACACATACAATAAAAATACCCATGCTAAGCTCTAATGGCTTGGACCATTAAGAAGCCTCCTACATAGGAATTACCCAGAAAACCTTAGTAACCACACTAATAACTACTCAGGGTGCCTTTAGATCCAGTGTATCAACTACCCACAACAAAAATCATTTACAACTCATTTAGAAGGAAAATGTCTGTCCATGAGTGCTTGATTATGTGAGTGAGTGAGATGGAAATGCTGGCCTGTGATGTTAATGGATCACCAGGGGCTTTACAAAGGGCCATTTCATTGATTCAGTTTCTCTAAGGTTCACCGCTCTTTGAAGTATATGAATATTGAAGTATCCTTGATTTGAATATGTATTCATCAAAAGAAACCCATGGAAATGTAATTTTTGTGTGACTCTCTATTCTTTGACCCACTTGTGTAACTCCCACGATTTTTGTGTTGCTAGGATACACCATTGCATCTTCCTCTAAAGAAGTGTTCGGTTGTGGGCAATGGAGGGGTCCTGAAACACAGTGGTTGTGGAAACGAAATTGACCAAGCTGACTTTATCATGAGGTGAGAAGGTGCTAATATTTTCTTGTTTTGGACTGGCTGAGCGTGTCAAATTATATTAAAAAAAGACTGGCGAAATGATACCCTCATACCTGCGATACTCCAGGGTTTACAAATGTATTGTTAATTAAAAAGCTAAATTTGGTGTTACATTGAAAATGAATAGGCTTGGACTTGGTGCTGGAAACCCAATGCACGGGACAGTGGTGACACCTGAATAAAAGTATTCGTGATTCTGAAGCTCAAAATACAGATTTTTTTTAGACGAATATGCTTGCACTCTGTCACTGACTAGATGTATTTAAAATAACGTCGGCCACTTTTTACTGGTAAGATTAGACGTTTGGCATTATCAGGACCCACAAATATTCCCCCATTGCATTATTATACATTATAATCATAATCAACATTACAGCAGTTGAATGTAGTACTGACACTAAAACTCTGAAGACTTTTATTTTTTCTGTCATTTTCGTTTTGTGCGAGCTATACATGACGCATATTGTTGATGCACATTTTTCTATTGCGAAATATTGTTACATTTGCAGAACATGTCAAGTTTATATGTAAACATATTTGCATGTACATATATTGTGCACAAGCTGTTACTATTATTGAATAGTAATATTCTTTATGAATGTTTGCACAAAAGGAATGGATGTTTCTTGAAAGTAGTGATGGTTTCAGCAAATTGGGTCAAGGTAGGCAGTTCGTTCCATCTAAGAGGAGTGAAAGGGCTTCATTGTATAGGAAGGTTTTGCACAGGGGGGAACATGCACTTGTAGGATTGAGGTAGGAGGCTCCATTTTCAGTAGCAATCCTCAACGCCAGAATCAAACTCTTCAATTTGTGTTAGGCGGCTACAAGTAGACACTGGAGTGAGACCAACTGTTTCTATATCCAGGCCAAGTTGTCTGAAGGGTTCTGCAGTGATGGAAGCTGGGCATTGGGTTGTCAGGTTGAAACAACAGGCATATCAACAACATGAGGGCATATCATCTCCACAGGAAAAGATATGTGCCTTTTTGATCAAGCTTAGTGAGGTTGCGTATATCATGAAAAAGAGCGGGCCAAGCACTGAACCTTGAGGCACTCCAGTAATTAACTCCTCTCCAGAAAATCTTGAAGATTCTGCCTGTGAGATAAGACTGAAACCACTCAAGTGCCATACCTGTGATGCTCAGGTCAAAAATCTCGCACTCCTTACCTTCTGGATTTTATAATAATTTCCTTTTCCTCAGTCGAGCGATTACTCTCATTTAACCGTTGAAAAGACGAAGGAAGGGGCACGCTGTTTCGTGAGACATTTTCATTTATAAATGCCTTAGGCTACGTCCACATTAATCCGGATACATTTGAAAACGGGGTTTTCGTTCAAAAAATTCACTTTACTGCGCATGCGTAAAACTTCACAAAAGCTCACTGAGATGATACAGATGGGGAAATAAATAATATTGTTATCGCACAATAACAGGATAATTTTATTTAGCAAAATATCTCACCATCACTGATGCGTCCAGGTTGCATTCAGTCACCATATGTTTGGTCTAAAACGCAAGGACAGCAGGTCTGTTTTGCCGCAGGACAGCAAATGTAAGTACATTATCTGTCATCTTTGCAGTACTGTTCTAAGAATAGCACATACATAGAAAGTAACATATTTTAGCAATAGTGTAAAAATGAATAACACATAACAGGCACAATACCGATAAACATGAATATCTATTGGTACTACATGGATCACATGACTAAACTTACGTCATCGTTTTGAAATACCTCCAGTGTCACTGTCCACACTACAACGCGAAAACGGCGTTTTCAAATTTATCCACTTAGGAGAGCGTTTTCCAAACGATACGTTTTTGTTGACTTAAAACGCAGTCTCAGTGTGGACGGAAGGCCAAAACGGAGAGAAAAATATACGTTTTCAAACGAAAACGTATTAGTGTGGACTTGGCATTAATTCTTAAATTCGCGATTGGTGCGTTTCACCCAGTGTTGTAGTACTCGAGACTCGGACTCGTCCGAGTATAGACCATATTTTATTGGTCTTGGTCTTGTCATGGACTCGTGTCCATTTGGACTCTGAATTGACTCGTACTCGAACATTTTTTTTTTTAGGACTCGGAATTATTCCCGAGTCCACTCGAGTTCAATTAAAAATATTTTTCATGATTATTAATGTATGTTAATAAAATATTTCTTTAAATTGATTGACACGCCCAGTGATTGGTGATTTTCTAGTGCGCAACTGCGCATGACAAATTGTAATAAAATTACTTTTAACACCACCTACTATGAGGCCTTTTTACCCTAAACTGATCATATTTTTCAAACTCTAAGTAAATTCCGTAAAAAAAAAAAAAAGGATTTCTCTAAGTAAATAAAAGTAAATTAGGTAATCAACCCTCACTGGTCTCGGTCTCGACTCGGACTCGACCGTCTCTGGTCTCGGACTCGACTCAGACTCGACTCTCTATGGACTCGGTCTTGACTCGGACTCGACTCTCTCTGGTCTCGGCGTCGACTCGGACTCGAGTGAGGTGGTCTCGACTACAACACTGGTTTCACCATCAGTGTGCACTGCGCGTGACGTCTACGTTCGTCAATAAATAAACTGCACGTGTCTTGCGGAAGAACACTGTAGCCGGAGCTACTTCTCTCCATTAATGTCTATGGCGAGTCACGCAGGCACTGGGTGAACTCCACATCCGAGTCGACCCTGGGATAAATTCGTCCGAATATAAACACTTATAATAGGCGTATCATAGTGATTCAGGATAAGTCACAAACGTGGTTTGGAAAATGGATTCATGATGTAGCCTAGTAGCCCACTCGTTCATTTTGAACATAAGTTACGGACTGCAGCAGCTGATACAAAGGCGTTCTGTTGTGCGAGCGTCCACTTGCACATCAAATTTTAACTCGCACATTCTCAAAAAAAAAATTGTTCGCAGTCTGGAACCCTGCTCTGATCGGTAAAGGTGCACAGACCTCTCCCAATCATCTCCTGCACTCAGCGTCCGAAGCACAACTAACTCCACCTCATTACTTTATTTAATTAAAGACTGTTGTTTTTAACAAAGACTTTGTTGTTTTTGCGTATGACATATAGTAACGTCACTCCCAACAACCATTTTTCTTCATTCCCTCTTTATCTCCTCTACCTCTAGATGTAACCTTCCTCCCTTGTCCAAAGAGTACACCGCTGATGTTGGTACTAGAACACACCTGGTGAGCGCAAATCCTAGCATTATTGAAAAGAGGTATGTTGTCTTCTCCTCGCTTTATTTAGTCTTTTTATTTATTTATTTTTTGAAGGGGGGGGGGTTATGATTATTTAACCCTCAGGTGTTCTTCGGTCATTTCTGACCGAAAAATTTTCTGTTTTGAATTTCTAAAAATCATGGCTTCATCGGAATGTTACGAAACTTGGTGACTTTTATGGCATTGGGTATGTGAACACACAAAAAAAAATTGAGGTCATGATCCGAGCAGGCTAAGTGGTCGTAAAAAAAATAGTCACACTTGTGGTCTTCAGTCAAAAATGACCGACCCATAGGAAATGAATGGGAAATTGACAAAAAAAAATTTCTCTGAATTTTTGTACGTGCAATCTACAAAACGGCCACAATTCTATAAAAAAAAAAAAAAAGTACACTGCAGGAAAGGGGTGACACTCTACAACATCTAGAGAGCAAAACAGACAAACCCACCCACACACACATTTATACACATACTACACACCAATAAATTTTGATTACAAAAAGTATGTTTTGAATTTTTAAAAATCACAGCTTCATCGGAATGTTACGAAACTTGGTGACTTTTATGGCATTATGTATGTGAACACACAAAAATTGAGGTCATGATCTGAGCATGCTTAGTGGTCTTAAAAAAAAGAGTCACACTTGTGGTCTTTGCTCAAAAATGACCCCCATAGGAAATGAATGGGAAATTGATAAAAGCACAAAAATTCACAAATTTTTATTTATTTTTTTTTTCATTTTTTTAATAAATCGTTTTTGAGATTGTTTCAACTATATATTCAAGTCCACCCAAAAAAAAAAAAAATGTGATGTGTTCATAAACATCTGGGGAATTCACATGCTTCTCCATAGAGAGCTGTACATGCTATCTAGTGGTTACACCATGATTATACGCTTTTTCTCTATACTGTAACCAGATGGTGCTAATTTTCTTCAAAAAATGTTTTTTTTTTCTGAAGGCCTAGACTTTATATTAAACTAAAATACTGCATTAATAATTTTTTGAAAAAAATTACATATATATAGAAAAATATATATTTTTCCATGGCAAAAATAGACAATAAATATTGCATAAATATTAAGAAATTCAATCAAATTGTCTCAAAATACGAAATTACAAAGAATAAATATTATAGAACAAAAATAAATTGCATTGGTTTTACTGGGATGGAGAAAATTACATTTTTATTGGTCCGGTTTGACCAGGAGGATGACAAGTGTGATTCCGAAACGAAGAGCACCTGAGGGTTCATCTCAATACAAACAATTCCGTATTGGATACCAATAACAATGATTTGGATACCAAAGTGGCATCTTTCTGCTGCTCTACAGTCTTTATAATAGGTGCACACCAATATGCATTTGTCGCAGCTGGCTTTAGCACTACTGAATTTGATAACAAATATTGAAATGAATTGTTTAGTTGAAATTGTTAGCTTTTTTATGATTATTATTTTAGTATTGAAACTTTTGACATCACTAATGGGCACACATAAATCCATTTTGTTCCATCTCTAAAGTGAAACGTCGGATAAATTGTGTTGTTGTTTTGATTTAGCATTTAATACAAGACTGTAGTTGTTTCCATAAAATAATGCTTCCCTCACGCTACCGTTCCATGTTTTTTTCTAACTGTTCCATGTCTTGTTCAACTTATTTTTAAAATTACAATGCTTTCTGTTGTCTGACAGTTCATAATCCTTCATTGTGAAACCGCCTGTAGCTATTTGTGGCTTCTGGGGAAGTCAGTAGCATGTGGCAAACAGCATGACAGAATTGTCTGAAAAGGACTTTCAGTTTACCAAATAGCTTACATGTCTTGAGTGATGGATATTGACCTTTCTTAGTGGATTATCCCTTTTATTACTTGCGTTAGCTGGCATGAGATCTCTAGTCTCAAGTGCATTGGTGTTAGTACCATGTTCAAACGTTTTCTTTTTTTTTAGTTTTTGCTGAAGTATTCCCAGACAGCAAACTGACATTGAATCAACGTGGAAACGACGTCTCTCATGACATTGAAACAACGTTGATTTTGCTCATCGAATAACGTTGAACCAACGTCAGACGCGGCACTCTTCAAAGCTAAATGAAAATCGAAAATTGGTTTGCTTTCATAACGTTGAAACAACGCATTGATTTCAAGTTGATTTTCCGTTAGTTTTGAAAGAATGACGCGTCTGACGTTGGTTCAACGTTAATTCGATGAGCAAAACAATGTCAGATCAACGTTGTTTCGATGTCATGTTTCCACGTTGATTCAATGTCAGTTTGCTATCTGGGTTGATAATTCTTAATATAATTTTAACTGATATTAAAGGGATGCTCAACTTTTTTTCGGAAATAGGCTCATTTTACCACTCCCCAGTTGGATAAACAGTTGGGTTTTACCTTTTTCAAATCCATTCAGCCGATTTTCTGATATTTAGAAGAATATCAGTAACCAGACAGTTTCTGGTCTCATTGACTTCCATAATAGGAAAACAATATACTATGGAAGTCAATGACAAACTGTCTGGTTACTGATATTCTTATAAATATCAAAAAATCATCTGAATACATTGGAAAACGGTAAAACCCAACTGTTTAACTCTGGGGGAGTGGTAAAATGTTTGTTTTTTTTGGCCTATTTCCCAAAAAAAGCGGAGTATCCCTTTAAAAATCACTCATATTGTGAAATAAGACTTTGATCATATAGCCTACCAATAATTGTGATTTCAACATTGTGATTTTCTAATCTTTGCCACAATCGAGATTGCCACAAGTATTTGTAAGGTATATCAGAAACAAGCTCAAGCACTTTTTTTATTATAACTTTATTATTCTCTCAATCCCAAGGAAATTACAAGATCTCTAAGAAACGGTATAAATAAAGAGCTAAAGTTAGCCATGGCTCATGAACTGACAGTTAGATTATATCAAAAAATAAAATCCCATCAAAGAATTCATAACATCCATTGTGGCCAGTGAAAATGACAAAATCTTTAAATGAACCAGTTGTTACAGAAAGGACCGTTTTCAAACATAAAACGTGACAAAAATGGCAACATCCACTCTAACCAAAGTAGTGATGATGTGATCTTATACGGATCTTCTTCTTATCCTATATCCTATGGCTATTTAGACACATCTATGGTTCCTCTTTTTCCTCATCAGCTTTCAGAACCTGCTTTGGTCCCGCAAATCCTTTGTAGAGAGCATGAAGGCATATGGTTCCAGCTACATCTACATTCCAGCATTCTCTATGAAGCCCGGCACCGACCCCTCCCTTCGGGCGTACCACACCCTTGCAGACACCGCCTCCAGCCAGACTGTCCTCTTCGCGAATCCAGACTTCCTTAAAAATGTGGGCCGATTCTGGAAGAACCACGGCGTCCATGGCAAACGGCTCTCCACGGGGTTGTTCTTGGTGAGCCTTGCCCTCGGCTTGTGTGAAGAGGTGACCACGTATGGTTTTTGGCCATTTTCGGTGGGGCTAAATGAGCAGCCGGTCAGCCACCACTATTATGACAACATTCTCCCATCCTCGAGATTTCATGCCATGCCTGAGGAGTTCCTGCAACTCTGGCACTTGCACAAGAGCGGCACACTGCGCATGCGGGTCGGCTATTGTGCGAAAGAGGGGCCGGGAGCTGAATAGGGGAAAATAAGTGCGAGGGTTGCCAGGGGCAACTCCATTTATCCCCACGGGAACAGGACGGCCATCCTGTGATTAGCATGAGAATACTGATGCCCCACCCCCCAATCTGGGCCTCTCTTTGGTGTCTATATGCTTGACCCTCAACTGCTACTTAACACCCTTCCCTCTTGTTGCCAAGGGACTGTTGAAAAAGACTTGCATGCGTACCCATCCTCATGTATGCGCTCACTGGAAGCTTGTGTTTCTGTAGAAGTACCGGGGTGATGGGGGCTCAGGTGTCATGTGACCTATTTAAACTGCATCTACCAGCAGCTGGACCCTTGAACCTAGGGGCTATTTGTTCACTTAATGCTTCAACTAGGGGCTGCTTCAAACAATGTCTTAAGATCTTTAAATGGGAAATCAGAAAAGGAGAGCAATGCTTTGATCGCATATTGTCTTGGACTGATTCAATGTGAAAATCGTTCTCGCAGTGTTTGAATTTCTACAAACAGGTTTAGCCTGTAAAAGGGAAAAAGAATGGCCTTGAATGTAAACGCTTAAAAACCGTTTTAAAGTGAAGGCTGCGGATCGTTACACATTATTGTGAGCAAATGTTTGTGGTTTTATTTATTTTTAACGTTCAATGAAGCGTACATGACGCAGTGTTTTGTCATGTTTGGATTGGGAAGTCATGGTTTGAGAGACCACGTCCAAATTGAAGACTTCCACAACAATGGATGAGAGGCTTTGGAACATGTCAACGCCATAGAAGAGGGAGTGAATGGTTCATGTGCCAATGAGAGTGTGAAAACCTTCTGGGTGGTTATCTTTCATTATCATTTGTGTTTTATGTGTTTGGGAATCCGGCATTGATGTTACCCAGTGTTGGAATGAGCCAATTTTGACATGGTTGAAGAAGGGCCACCAATCATACGATAAACTTTTTTTGCCTGATAAGGTGCTGGACACCTGGTCTGGAACATGTAAATATTCAATCACCAGTTTTGTTACTGTTTCCACAAGAATCTTGGGTTCTCTGAATGTAATGGCAGCCATTTTGTGGTCTGCCCGGTAACTTGTTTCCTTGACTTATTAATAGGCGTGTGTGTGTGTGTGTGCGTGCGTGTGTGTGTTAAACTGCACACAGAGAATTAGGTTTAAATCTTGTAGGTGCTGTAACGCATGCACTCCAAGTTAGTCATCACTGACAGACAGTTATAGGAAATATGCACTATAATGTATAAAGCCAGAAACCTCACTACCAAAAATGAATATTCTTTCATCAATTACCCCTAAGACTTTTGTTTATCTTCAAAACACAGAAGTTTTTTTTTTATGAAACCCGAGAGATTTCGTGAAGTCTGAGAACTTGAATTGACTTTCAAAGGGAATCTTCCATTTTGACGCTTTAAAATCGTAAAAGCAGTCAAGTGGTTTAATCCAAGTCTACTAAAGACGCGTGATTGCTTTTATTGTTTTGACAAATATGATAAACGGAAACTCAATGGTACTTTCTTGACTGCTGAGAACAAACCTCATTGGTTCTCGCTTGAAATTTTGAGTTTGTGTACTTTGGTTGACCAAGTTTTGGAGACCAAAATCTCTCAGGTTTGTCTTGGAATGACGTGAAGGTGTGTAAATGATAATATAATTTACTGTTTTTTTTTTCCTCTTAAAAGGGGCAATGGAGTTGCCTTTAAATGTTTCTGCCATCTAAAGGTGTGTTAGCGTTCAGATAGCTAGCTGTAAACATGTCGACAGTTTAACAAACTTAGCTTGTGAGATTTTCTTAAAACTGTTATTCCATCATCTAATTCTACATTCAGTTTTCTAAATGTAGAAGTAGAAAACTTGCGCTAAGGCAACACTGAAAAAGTGGACGTGAACTGAAATGAAATACGTTGACGTTTTTAGCTAGAAGTGCTTGTGTACACGTTCTTGCGTAGGCTGTTTTGTGCATTAATTTATCTAAGTTGGCCTAGACCTACTGTAGACTATTTAATCATTGACCTGGTCACATTTCACCCCAATGAAAAGAAAAAAAACGGACAATTTTTAGTAATATTCACTGATAGTTGGGTGCATAAATGCATAAATGTGTACTTCCAAAAGTATTAACTTTTAATTGTCGTTAAAAAGGCCTTTTTTTCTTTCGATTTTGGGTTGAACTGTGACTAGGAGTGGTTTTAACGGATTTCTTGAGGTTTGCCCTGATAGCAAAAGAAAATGTGTGCCGTCATTTGAGTATCATTACCATATTTTCACACTTTATGCCAACGAGTGCCTTTATCAGTATTAAAAAAGGCCAAGGACATAATTTTATCAAGGACAAGTTTTGAGTCGAAGTATTATTTATTTGGAGTATTATCCCCCAAACTCAAACTTAGCCTCAATTGTGTGTTTTTTGTTTAAGGATTTTTCAATCAACACTTATTTATGAGTTAAATTTCTGGATGGAAGTTGCACATTATCTTAGCATGTGGTTATAGAAGGACCAACATACTGTAAATTACTGTCTTTTTTAACATTGCTTAATTGGCATAAAACCACACCTATCATACATGAAGCTTAGGAAAGTGTTAAATGCTGGAGCTGATGATTATCTTAATTTTTTCCACTTTTTATGCTGTTTTGTGAAAGAGTGGGGTTGTAGTTTGTAAGTAGGCATGCTTGACTGTGATATGTAATTGGTTTTTCAAACTGATGAAACTCTCTAACTATTATCTATTTTCAGTTTTACCCTGCGAGCCATATGAGGGTGTGTGCCCTGCTGAAACTGAGCTTACCTCAAATGTTTATTCACTGAAATTCATTGATGAAGCTCATGGGAGCTTGGATCTTAGGTATTTAAGTATGTTTTACTCCACTAAGTTGTAAGTGTGTTCTATCATTTCAATTCCTGGCTCAAGCAGTTGGATATTGGTTTTTGTACTTGAGCATGTAACGATCTAGTAACAGGAAATGGGCTGAACGTTGTTTACGGGCCCCATGAATTATGCCAATATTGAAAGAAATTTGTGTGAAAAGTAAGCAAATGCTGCTTTCAAACAATAAAGACATCCTGTCAACTCATCTGCTGCTGTGTGTGTCAATTGTATCTACGTATATTATTGAAATGTTGTACATATATAATATTAGATTTCTTGTACAAGTCTGACAGCCTGTCTAAAACACCTTCTGTCCAATACATTTTTAATGTCAGGGTCCAGCTGTCTTCTTGGAGATGGTCAAATGACTAATTTTCAATGTGTTCTTTGTTTTTAGTGGGAGAGAAATGTGTGTATGGATGGATGATTTATAGTTTGGGAAGCTAGTTTTTTTCAAAATTACTGAACCCAGAAAATCCTCTTTTTTTTTTTTTTTGTCCATAAGTAACAATTTAATCAGGCATTTTTTTTTATGACCAAGCATACGCATAATGGTTTGTAAGGTTCCATGTGTGTAACTGTGAGGCTTTATTTTCTTGAATAATAATGTGTTTTGTGTGGGTGTTCAGGCTGGAGGTCTACTACACCGAGTCTCCAGTGAGGTCTGCGGTTATGTCAATGACTTTTTTTTTTTTTAATTTGCCAAATGGGGACTGTAAAATACAAATCAGCAGAAGCAATTTAAAACACCTACATAAGCATCTCTCCATTTGCACATTTTTATTATACTTATCACAGGATCTTTGCAAGTGCATCCTTATGCATGGAGCCCACAAGATTTGCACTACAGGATGCAGTTAAAATAAACCAGCACATGTGCATTTACAGCTCTGCAAACAACCACATAAAATTGTTTCAGGTTTTGGTTTATGATGATGATGGTGTTTTAAATGAGTTATCATACACTTTGAACATTATTATTATTACAATGGGTAAATAAATACCATATATACAAAAGTAAGTGGAATAACAGTAGAACGTGACATTTAAACGTGAACATTAAAAACGTGACATTTAGACGTTTTTTCGGCGTGGATCAAGGCAAATGAATCCTTTTCACCATGAAAATTATATATATTGCATTTTAAATAATAGAACATTTCACAATGATCGTCAATAAAACAAAATTCAAATTTTCTCGGTCGTTATGGCAGAGATGTGTTAACGCAAACGCGTAATTCACGTTTGAGGGGGTTAAACCGTGACATCTACACGTTTTCCAAAGTGGACCAACGTGATTACGTCTTTGTCGTGATACCGGGGGTTAAACCGTGACATCGTTTTCCAAAGTGGACCGACCAATTATTTCACGTCTTGTCTTGATACCGGGTTGTCCATTCGCGTAGCCTATGTTATGCACTATTCATGTATTCTACCCAACAGAGCAACATTTTTCTTCTAGATTTATAACATTACAAATGTTGACACTGTCTATGTGATCGTCTACAGTGATCGTCAATAAAACAAAATTCCATTTTTCTCGGTTTAATGAAAACCAATAGGTCGTTATGTTATGGCAGAGGCGATATTGCGTGTAAGATACCGGGTTGAACGGTCAGTGTACTTGCATTCGCTTTCCTTTTTTTAACCCGTAATTGCAAAACGAAAAATGAACAGTTGTTTCATTTTTAAAAGCAAAGTTGAACAGCAACAGTAGGCTATTTGACCAAACCAATGCTGCGCAATATATATACATATATATACTACCGGTCAAGAGTTTTAGATCGGTTAGATTTTTTCTGTTTTTAAATGAAGTCTCTTAGTTCTGCTCACCGACCAAGGCTGCTTTATTTGATGAAAAAAATGAAAAGTAATATTGTGAAATATTATGACAATTTAAAAATGACTGTTTTCTATTTAAAACATTTTAAAATGTAATTTGAAAGCTGAATTTTCAACATCATTACTGTTGCTGATTACACATCAGTTTTTACTGTCACATGATCCTTCAGATGGGGTGCAAGGAAAAAAGTTTCACTTTTAAATCTTACCAAACTTAAAAGGAAAGAGACTCATACATAGATTTATAGGAGCTATTTTGAGTTTGGTTTAATCTAAATTGTTGTGCTATTGGAGCACTGGAATGTTTTGTTAAATTTAGGATCCTTTATTTTGTAGACTTTTATTTTGACAGTTGGAGAATGTTTGAATAAAAATATGGCCGCCTCTCACTTTTTCAAACACAAGTAAAGAAAAGGAAGCTTTAGGAACGTGGGAACGTAAAAGCATACAGTTCTTTACTTTGCTATCAAAACACTATTGAATCAATTGAACACTACGTGGACATTAGTTTTGACATTTAAGTTGTGCCTTTTAACACCCTTTCTTCAATCAACTACCAATTGTTTGTTGGATTACTGGAATCCACCCTGTCTGATACTACCAACCAACAAAACTGCCCGCTGCCTGCCTCGCTCGGCTTATCAACCTACTAGCTACCTGCTGGAATTCCATCTCATCCATCAAAAAAGGTACAATTCAAGTTTCTTTGAGTTGGATAGCTTGTTAAAGAAGTAAACGTCCCAGGCTGCTAGGCTATCAGTGGTCCGCCATCACAATACAGTTCTCCAAGGGTTTGGTTTTCTTTGGATAAGTGTTTTAAAGGTTCTAAGTATTCTAATAAGCTGATTTTATGCTCAAAAAACAAATTATTATTTTCAATGTTGAAAACAGTCGTGTGCCATTTTCCCCCTAAAATTCTATGAATAGAAAGTTAAAAAAAAAACAGCATTCATTTAAAATATAATATTGTAACTTTTGATCAACTTAACTTTAACTCATCCTTGATGAATAAAAGTATTTTATAATTTCTTTCCCCCAAAAATATAAATAAATTCTTACTGACCCCAAACTTTTGAATGGTAGTGATTAATGTTACAAAAGCTTTCCATTTCAGATTAATTCTGTCGAACTTTCTAGCCATCAAAGAATCCTGAAATAAAAATGTAAAAAACTGTTTTCAACATAGATAATAATCATAAATGTTTCTTGAGCATCATATTATAATAATTTCTGTAGGATAATGCGACACTGAAGACTGGAGTAATGATGCTGTAAATTCAGGTTTGATCACAGGAACAAATTACACTTCACTGTATATTCACATAGAAAACCACTGTTTTAAATTGTAATAATATTTCACAATATTACTGTTTTTTTGTTTGTTTGTTTGTTTTTTTTTTGTATTTTGTTTATCAAATAAAGCAGCTTTGGTGAGCAGAAGAGACTTCTTTTAAAAACATAAAAAAATCTTACCGATCTAAAACTTTTGACCGTTAGTGTACATCTCAACGAATTTTCAGATATTTGTTTATTACTTTTTGCCCCCTTTAAAACATTTAAAATATTCAGAAATTAATATGGGAAAAATTTAGATTTTACTGGTTTTCTAAGGCCAAATTAGAACCTGGAAAATGATATTTTTCCCGCAGTGCTGAATGAGAAGAGCCATAACCACAGCCAAAGGGGATGAATAGGTGAGTTATTATTAATGCATCTGAAAAAATAACGAGCTAAAAACATAATCTCCGGATGCACCTTCAGAGAGAACTGCACCTTTTTTTTTATTACATAAATGATGATTTTGACTGAAAATTTGTCCAATTGACTGCACTTTTTTTTTAAAAAGCTTTGATATTTTTAATTTTTGTGACGAGAGAATCTACAAAGTGGCTTGTGAACCCTGGGAGCCATAATCGGTCCTTGAAGATATGAAGAGTGAGTGGAAGAGAGACTTCCACTTGAATGCTGCTCCGGCATAGCACAGGTCAGTTCAACATACTCCACTCTTTTACTTACTCTGTGGCTTTTGCCCTGAAGGTGGTGGCAGACTTTGTGCTCTTATCAGTAGCTCAGAAGATCATCCTGACCTATTTTCAGGGCATAGTGGTTTTCAATTAAAAAAGGATTGATTGGCATTTGAATTTCTAATGTTTAGCAGTTTCAATCGTCTTTAGCATATTAGCAACTTTAGTTCCTGTAAATAAATCTTACAATTTTCGTATTACATTATAGACGAGATTAAACAATTGCATTGTCTTTTGTAGTAGGGTCAATGAAATAAGTGTCAGCTCAATAAAAAACGGAAAATCTTTTTAAAATATTGTTTAAAAACACATGTGCCTTAAGGCCTGCTCACACCAAAGATGATAACTATAACAATAATGATAAAGATATAGGTCTAAAAATCGTTCTTAACACGAAAGAATAGCAGAGTTCACACCACAGCTATAATGATGACGGCACAGAGGAACAATGTTGTTAGAATGACTTTCAGAGCGATTGTATCCAGCTGATGAACGATAAAACATTGACAGCCAATCAGAATCCATCCTGCTGTAACGAGCTCGAGCATTTAAAGTGACAGTATTATAGTTATTGTGCTTGGTGTGAACGGACCTTTTAGAAGTCTTAGAAATGTAATCGTTGTATTAATATTGTTTTGAAACATTTACATACCTTTTACACAAGACCTTAATCCTCTGTTCGGGTCATTTTGAGCCGAAACAGCATTTAATTTTTTTTATATATATATAAATTGAGTGAATAAAACACTGCTTAATATTATCACATTTAAAATTGAATTTCAAATGTGAAATTAAATTCACCCACCTCCTCCCCCTCCACTAAAAAAAAAAACAATATGAAAAAGGGTTAAATTGCCCAAAATAACAATCCTCTAACACCCCTGATCAGATTATTTGTGTATGACATCAATGACAATCTGCTTCCCGAGAACATGGAAATGAGCACGGGTTTCTTGAACAACTGCTTCAGTGTTTCTACCCTCTTTTGGCCTTGCAAATAGCTTTTGTGCCTTTGTAGACAATCTATCAGACATTATCCCTCAGGCCATTTAAAACAACACATTAAAGTCCGTGTTCTCCAAATAAACTCTTTCAAGTCATTATGGAGCTACTCTGGCACAGAAAAGAAGAATCATCATACTGTCCCTCAGTCTACAAATGCCATAAAAAGTTTTAATGGCTGTAGTTACAGAGTCACTTTGCTCAATTAAATATGCAGATTGACAGATTAACAAACTGTTCTCGCACTCACTGATTTCCAGTTAACTCTGATGGTGAAGAGACCAGATATCCATTTTGGAAAATGAGAAGCTGAATAATCCTTTTATAATCATGCTAAACTGGGGCAAAATTCCAAAAGGATATGATCACATTAGGCTTTTTGTAAAACAAGTAAACTACACATCATACTCGACTGGCATATCTAAGAACCCATGAGTCATAGCAACCACCCAAAACACCCTAGAAACCGCAACCAACATAATAATCTACATGGCATTTAAAGTAGTCAAGTCTGCACTTCAAGACTACGCACTGTTAGGCACTAAATGTAAAAATAGATGGGATAGAGCAAAAAGACCTAATTGTTTGTCATCCTGCTAAATTCTATTACTATGTTTCTAACGTTGAACCTTGAACGTAGATGGAGATATATAGTATACTGTAGTAGTATTGTGAGTATCACAATAACAAAGCCTGCTACTGTTAAAATGGTATTTAGAGTAATGCGCAATTTCCAAGATGTTGCTAGTTAGATTGAGTATTTGGCTCCTGTTGGTAGAAAACGATCCCACTTCTAAAGTCGTGATGACGAGCTCATCGCATTCATGTTTTGACTTGAGAAGGGCCTTCATGTCCAATCTTTTATTTAGGAAACTACGATAAGCATGTGAAGGCAGCATTAGTCCTGGGGATTCCTGATCTTGTGTACCAATAACATTGGCACACACTCACAACTTTTTGTTTTGTTTTTGTGACATGCTTAAGACATGCTTTTGGTTCCGCTTTCATTACGTTTGCCATTTGATGTTAGGCAACGTTCAGGTGCGCACGCATTAATGAAAACATCCAACCCGACCTCACGACCAAGTCGTACGAATTCGACGAATGATTAAAAAGTGGCTAAATTGTAACAATTCATACGACCTCACTCGTACGAATTAGTACGATTTTCCTAAATCGTACATATTTTACGAATTGGCCAACTCGTATGGCTTCATACGAACGACTTACCCCTTACCCCACCCCTAAACCTAACCTTCAAGTGGGTTTAGACAAATCGTACGAGTGAGGTCGTACGAATTAGACACTTTAATCATTCGTCGAATTCGTACGAATTGGTCGTGAGATAGTGTTGAAATATCAAGTTAATACCGAATGGCTAAGGGCAAAGTTAAGTTCCAGGACCTGACTAACCTTTGTATTTTTTTAAATGCACAGCAGAAACAGCCTGTTCAATTCTACTGGGGGGAAAAAGAAAAAAAGTGGATGAATCCACCCTAACCCTGGGTCATTTATACAGTGATATTATTAGTAGGGTGTTTCTAGGTGGTTGCTAGGGTTACTAGGTGGTTGCTAGGGTTTTCTGGATCATTTTGTTTCACATAAGGTAA
Source organism: Pimephales promelas (assembly GCF_016745375.1). The sequence continues at coordinate 17,040,587 of NW_024121144.1, forward strand.
ATATTTAATAAGGGTGGTTGTCAACATTGATTGTGCAGTTTTTGTGCAGTTGACGTCACAGGGTTGGTTGGCTGAAGTTTAACAGGCTCTGGGCATTGAAAATCGCGACATCAAACTGTGTTTACACCAGTGTTTTGACCGCGAACGACTAATGTTAGGTACAGGTATTAGACAAAAAGACGACTTCTCATGTTATATGTTGACAAACTGCACATCGAAACATTGTTCGCGATGTCTGCCGTCAGATATTCCCGTCTCGTCAACATGTAAGTTAGCATGTAACGTTATTTGTTAAAGGGGAAATGAAACGTCCATATTTTCGCAGTGGTAGTGCTAGTAGCTACAGCCTACATACTAGGAAAAAGTGTCTCCGCTCTGACATCCTTCAGGGAAAGCATCGCCGCTTCCACACGTAAATCGCCAGTTTATACCAATAACAAGGCTCAAAATACTTCTGAACTGTATGAACGTCATTCATGGTTCGACTTGTCGAGACTGTTTACCAAAGATGGCGCCGCCTCTATTCACGAAGTGCACTGTCTTTATAAAATATCTTATTAAACGGTCTGTACACTTACAAATTTCTCAATGCTTCAGTTTGCATGTAGGGACCCTCATTATGTTAATGGTATAAACTAGCGATTTCTTTTTACTTATTAAATGCCCCCATTACTAGCATTATACGCTAAACAGTTTTTAGAGATAAAACTCTTTACATTCGATTATCATGAAAACAAATCTCAGAGAACGATCGACTAGGTACCAATGTTTAGACCAAAGGTTCATTTTGCGCCGGAGTTCGCACTTCTTATAAAAGCTACTTAAATGTCCCAATTGACCTATGGCTAAGCCACGCCCTCAAATGCGATGACTCAATCACAGTGCGCAGCTAACCCAATACCTTCGGACATTCTCTGCTTCCACGTCCATTGAAATGCAGTGCAGTCGGTTTTCATTCGTTTTTTCTTATCATTTTAAGTTTAAAATAGTTAATCGACGTGCATGGGGTACATGCAACTCCGACACTAGGTTCCCAAGAGGCTGGGAGACAGTGTGTTTTTTTTTTTTTACCCTTTCCCAAGCCACATCTCAACCGAGATAAGTGTCTGCTCTGGATTAAGTTACCTGGTAGACCAACTAAACGTGAATAAATTAAACAAGGATGTCTACATCTGTTTTAAGTTAAGTCAACAAGGTTTTTGAACGTTATCAATAAAATCGCTAATTTAACGTTAGCCTCACATTATAAAACGCTGCGTTGTACACTATCTCACTTAGCTTCATTAACGTATCTGTACATAACCGATTTACATGTTGTGCTGAATGATTCATGTAAATACTGCACCAAATGGTGATGGTTCTGTTATGTGGTTTATCACGTTTACACTGTGACCCAGCCCGTTCTCATCCTAAGGCGTCATATAGTGACGCTTTTGACAATGCGTATACATCCAACGCACATGGCACCCTTTAGCGTCAAATATGAGACACAGATATAAATGGGGCAGAAGGCGCCTCCTAGTGGTCTAACCCTAAATCTACCCATAACCGAAGCGTGTTATATTGACGCTAAAGTGTGCCATGTGCGTTGGATGTATACGCATCGTCAAAAGCGCCAGTATATGACGCCCTAGGATGAAAATGCATTGTATGACCTGTACATTTTCAGCCCCTTCTCACCCCCAAGGCGTCACTTAACTGACGCCTTGGGAAGCATTTGGACATGCTTCAATATCTGACGCTTTAGGCGCCCTTTAGCGTCAGTTAGATGACGCCCTAGGATCGCGTGTACCCTACCCACACCTAAACCTAACCGCGTCCTTTAACTGACGCTTTCCTTTAGCGTCATTTAGATGACGCCGTAGGATCGCGTCATTTAAGTGACGCTAAAGGGCGCCTAAAACGTCAAATATTGAAGCATGGTCAAAGGTGACGCCTTGGGTTGAGAATGCCTTGACATTTTTGCCTGCAGCTGAAGCTTTTCATCGACCTTCTCGACAATAAAATTATTTAGGATATTTAATCTTTCTGTCTCCAAAAATCACCAATTGCGTCCTGTGAAATGTCTCTTACTGTGACAGCTGCAATCGCGCCTGTCCCCGAATGTTGACTTTTTGTCCGAGTGAGTGGAGGGGCCGTGCCTTAGCCATAGGTCAGGCTAATCCTGGCTTAATCTAAGCCCTGTCTGTGAAACCAGGCCTATGTCTTCCACTGACTGACAGGTGCTTCTGTGTATATTTTCTAATTCTGCCTGCTTCACCTTTCCTTGTTTAAATCCATTATGTGCAGCTTCTGCCATTTGGCATGGTGAATTCTCCAGAGTGTCCCAGTCTCACAGGTCTTTAGAAATGTCCCATTACAACCATTTGTCCTGATTGAGGAGGACTTCAATGTCTCTCTCTCTCCCTCCCCCCCGCTACTGGAAGTGCTTGTGCAAGTGCATACTCTTTTATGCTCTACTGATCAACTCTGTCCAGTTTTTTCTTCACTGGAGTCGATAGCAGGGACAACTAGCAAATGAACAGCAAATTCTTGACCCTGGATCATTTTACTATAATGATGAATGCAAATTAAGAATAATTGTTATATTGTGTTATTAAATGAATTGTTATATATAAGTGAAGTTTTGATACATTTGATGCATGCTATGGGGTGGCATGCACAGACAGACAGTGTTTGTTATACCTATCATTACCAAAAGCACCATCTATATAATTTAGCTTGATAAGTGTGATTTTAAAGTTTAATGTCTTGCCAGACATTTTGCACCATGAATCACACCATAATTAGTGGGATTTAGTTGTAATCAGTGTTTTCATCTGTTATTGCATACTCCAATGCATGATAAAATGCTGGGTTGTTTTAACCCAACTTTGGGGTCAAATATGGACAAACCCAAACATTGGGTTAAAAATGTAATGTAAAAATTTAACAATGGCTGGGTCTGTCCATATTTGCCCCAAAGTTTGGGTTGAAACGTCCCAAGACGTCATATAACTGACGTCTTTTGACCATACGTCAACATCCGCCTTTTTAAGGGTACCCTTTAACGTCGGTTAGATGACGTGTTATCGATCCTAACCCTACCCCAGACCTAAACCTACCCCGTCACCTAACCGACGTTAAAGTAAAGCGTCAGTTGTATGACGGCCCGGATCGTCATGTAACCGACGTTTAAGGGTACCCTAAAAAGGCGGATTTTGACGTATGTCTCAAGACGTCAGTTATATGACTTCTTGGGATGAGACTGTGCAAGCAATTTTTAGAGAGGTACCTTTTGCAACGAATGCCTCCAAAACTTGTTTGAGGAGAGGTGTACTACTATTTTCAGTA
>NW_024121144.1:17044419-17066573 GCF_016745375.1 Pimephales promelas
CTGAACGTTGTTTACGGGCCCCAATGAATTATGCCAATATTGAAAGAAAATTTGTGTGAAAAGTAAGCAAATGCTGCTTTCAAACAATAAAGACATCCTGTCAACTCAAATCTGCTGCTGTGTGTGTCAATTGTATCTATATTATTGAAATGTTGTACATAATATTAGATTTCTTGTACAAGTCTGACAGCCTGTCTAAAACACCTTCTGTCCAATACATTTTTAATGTCAGGGTCCAGCTGTCTTCTTGGAGATGGTCAAATGACTAATTTTCAATGTGTTCTTTGTTTTTAGTGGGAGAGAAATGTGTGTCTGGATGGATGATTTATAGTTTGGGAAGCTACTTTTTTTTCAAAATTACTGAACCCAGAAAAATCCTTTTTTTTTTTTTTTTGTCCATAAGTAACAATTTTAATCAGGCATTTTTTTTTTATGACCAAGCATACGCATAATGGTTTGTAAGGTTCCATGTGTGTAACTGTGAGGCTTTATTTTCTTGAATAATAATGTGTTTTGTGTGGGTGTTCAGGCTGGAGGTCTACTACACCGAGTCTCCAGTGAGGTCTGCGGTTATGTCAATGACTTTTTTTTTTTTTTAAATTTGCCAAATGGGGGCTGTAAAAAGATTGCAATACAAATCAGCAGAAGCAATTTAAAACACCTACATAAGCATCTCTCCATTTGCACATTTTTATTATACTTATCACAGGATCTTTGCAAGTGCATCCTTATGCATGGAGCCCACAAGATTTGCACTACAGGATGCAGTTAAAATAAACCAGCACATGTGCATTTACAGCTCTGCAAACAACCACATAAAATTGTTTCAGGTTTTGGTTTATGATGATGATGGTGTTTTAAATGAGTTATCATACACTTTGAACATTATTATTATTACAATGGGTAAATAAATACCATATATACAAATTTAAGTGGAATAACAGTAGAACGTGACATTTTAAACGTGAACATTAAAAACGTGACATTTAGACGTTTTTTCGGCGTGGATCAAGGCAAATGAATCCTTTTCACCATGAAAATATATATATATATATATATTGCATTTTAAATAATAGAACATTTCACAATGATCGTCAATAAAACAAAATTCAATTTTTCTCGGTCGTTATGGCAGAGATGTGTTAACGCAAACGCGTAATTCACGTTTGAGGGGGTTAAACCGTGACATCTACACGTTTTCCAAAGTGGACCAACGTGATTACGTCTTTGTCGTGATACCGGGGGTTAAACCGTGACATCGTTTTCCAAAGTGGACCGACCAATTATTTCACGTCTTGTCTTGATACCGGGTTGTCCATTCGCGTAGCCTATGTTATGCACTATTAATGTATTCTACCCAACAGAGCAACATTTTTCTTCTAGATTTATAACATTACAAATGTTGACACTGTCTATGTGATCGTCTACAGTGATCGTCAATAAAACAAAATTCCATTTTTCTCGGTTTAATGAAAACCAATAGGTCGTTATGTTATGGCAGAGGCGATATTGCGTGCAGTTAATGCAAACGTGTAAGATACCGGGTTGAACGGTCAGTGTACTTGCATTCGCTTTCCTTTTTTTAACCCGTAATTGCAAAACGAAAAATGAACAGTTGTTTCATTTTTAAAAGCAAAGTTGAACAGCAACAGTAGGCTATTTGACCAAACCAATGCTGCGCAATATATATATATATATATATATATATATATATACATATATATACTACCGGTCAAGAGTTTTAGATCAGTTAGATTTTTTCTGTTTTTAAATGAAGTCTCTTAGTTCTGCTCACCGACCAAGGCTGCTTTATTTGATGAAAAAAATGAAAAGTAATATTGTGAAATATTATGACAATTTAAAAATGACTGTTTTCTATTTAAAACATTTTAAAATGTAATTTGAAAGCTGAATTTTCAACATCATTACTGTTGCTGATTACACATCAGTTTTCAGTGTCACATGATCCTTCAGATGGGGTGCAAGGAAAAAAAAGTTTTAATTTTAAATCTTACCAAACTTAAAAGGAAAGAGACTCATACATAGATTTATACATGTAGGAGCTATTTTGAGTTTGGTTTAATCTAAATTGTTGTGCTATTGGAGCACTGGAATGTTTTGTTAAATTTAGGATCCTTTATTTTGTAGACTTTTATTTTGACAGTTGGAGTGAGAATGTTTGAATAAAAATATGGCCGCCTCTCACTTTTTCAAACACAAGTAAAGAAAAGGAAGCTTTAGGAACGTGGGAACGTAAAAGCATACAGTTCTTTACTTTGCTATCAAAACACTATTGAATCAATTGAACACTACGTGGACATTAGTTTTGACATTTAAGTTGTGCCTTTTAACACCCTTTCTTCAATCAACTACCAATTGTTTGTTGGATTACTGGAATCCACCCTGTCTGATACTACCAACCAACAAAACTGCCCGCTGCCTGCCTCTCTCGGCTTATCAACCTTTCCATCTCATCCATCAAAAAAGGTACAATTCAAGTTTCTTTGAGTTGGATAGCTTGTTAAAGAAGTAAACCAGTACGTCCCAGCTATCAGTGGTCCGCCATCACAATACAGTTCTCCAAGGGTTTGGTTTTCTAATTCTAATATGTATTCTAATATGCTGATTTTATGCTCAAAAAAAAATTTATTATTTTCAATGTTGAAAACAGTCATGTACCATTTTCCCCCTAAAATTCTATGATGAATAGAAAGTTAAAAAAACAGCATTCATTTAAAATATAATATTGTAACTTTTGATCAACTTAACTTTAACTCATCCTTGACGAATAAAAGTATTTTATAATTTCTTTCCCCCCAAAATATAAAATAATTTCTTACTGACCCCAAACTTTTGAATGGCAGTGATTAATGTTACAAAAGCTTTCCATTTCAGATTAATTCTGTTCTTTTGAACTTTCTAGCCATCAAAGAATCATGAAATAAAAATGTAAAAAACTGTTTTCAACATGGATAATAATCATAAATGTTTCTTGAGCATCATATTATAATAATTTCTGTAGGATCATGTGACACTGAAGACTGGAGTAATGATGCTGTAAATTCAGGTTTGATCACTGGAACAAATTACACTTCACTGTATATTCACATAGAAAACCACTGTTTTAAATTGTAATAATATTTCACAATATTACTGTTTTTTTGTTTGTTTGTTTTTTGTATTTTGTTTATCAAATAAAGCAGCTTTGGTGAGCAGAAGAGACTTCTTTTAAAAACATAAAAAATCTTACCGATCTAAAACTTTTGACCGTTAGTGTACATCTCAACGAATTTTCAGATATTTGTTTATTACTTTTTGCCCCCTTTAAAACATTTAAAATATTCAGAAATTAATATGGGAAAAATTTAGATTTTACTGGTTTTCTAAGGCCAAATTAGAACCTGGAAAATGATATTTTTCCCGCAGTGCTGAATGAGAAGAGCCATAACCACAGCCAAAGGGGATGACTAGGTGAGTTATTATTAATGCATCTGAAAAATAACGAGCTAAAAACATAATCTCCGGATGCACCTTCAGAGAGAACTGCACCTTTTTTTTTATTACATAAATGATGATTTTGACTGAAAATTTGTCCAATTGACTGCACTTTTTTTTTAAAAAGCTTTGATATTTTTAATTTTTGTGACGAGAGAATCTACAAAGTGGCTTGTGAACCCTGGGAGCCATAATCGGTCCTTGAAGATATGAAGAGTGAGTGGAAGAGAGACTTCCACTTGAATGCTGCTCCGGCATAGCACAGGTCAGTTCAACATACTCCACTCTTTTACTTACTCTGTGGCTTTTGCCCTGAAGGTGGTGGCAGACTTTGTGCTCTTATCAGTAGCTCAGAAGATCATCCTGACCTATTTTCACGGCATAGTGGTTTTCAATTAAAAAAGGATTGATTGGCATTTGAATTTCTAATGTTTAGCAGTTTCAATCGTCTTTAGCATATTAGCAACTTTAGTTCCTGTAAATAAATCTTACAATTTTCGTATTACATTATAGACGAGATTAAACAATTGCATTGTCTTTTGTAGTAGGGTCAATGAAATAAGTGTCAGCTCAATAAAAAACGGAAAATCTTTTTAAAATATTGTTTAAAAACACATGTGCCTTAAGGCCTGCTGCTCACACCAAAGATGATAACTATAACAATAATGATAAAGATATAGGTCTAAAAATCGTTCTTTAACACGAAAGAATAGCAGAGTTCACACCACAGCTATAATGATGACGGCACAGATGAGTAATGTTATTAGAATGACTTTCAGAGCGATTGTATCCAGCTGATGAACGATAAAACATCGACAGCCAATCAGAATCCATCCTGCTGTAACGAGCTCGAGCATTTAAAGTGACAGTATTATAGTTATTGTGCTTGGTGTGAACGGACCTTTTAGAAGTCTTAGAAATGTAATCGTTGTATTAATATTGTTTTGAAACATTTACATACCTTTTACACAAGACCTTAATCCTCTGTTCGGGTCATTTTGAGCCGAAACAGCATTTAATTTTTTTTTTTTATAAATTGAGTGAATAAAACACTGCTTAATATTATCACATTTAAAATTGAATTTCAAATGTGAAATTAAATTCACCCACCTCCTCCCCCTCCACTAAAAAAAAAAAACAATATGAAAAAGGGTTAAATTGCCCAAAATAACAATCCTCTAACACCCCTGATCAGATTATTTGTGTATGACATCAATGACAATCTGCTTCCCGAGAACATGGAAATGAGCACGGCTTTCTTGAACAACTGCTTCAGTGTTTCTACCCTCTTTTGGCCTTGCAAATAGCTTTTGTGCCTTTGTAGACAATCTATCAGACATTATCCCTCAGGCCATTTAAAACAACACATTAAAGTCCGTGTTCTCCAAATAAACTCTTTCAAGTCATTATGGAGCTACTCTGGCACAGAAAAGAAGAATCATCATACTGTCCCTCAGTCTACAAATGCCATAAAAAGTTTTAATGGCTGTAGTTACAGAGTCACTTTGCTCAATTAAATATGCAGATTGACAGATTAACAAACTGTTCTCGCACTCACTGATTTCCAGTTAACTCTGATGGTGAAGATACCAGATCCATTTTGGAAAATGAGAAGCTGAATAATCCTTTTATAATCATGCTAAACTGGGGCAAAATTCCAAAAGGATATGATCACATTAGGCTTTTTGTAAAACAAGTAAACTACACATCATACTCGACTGGCATATCTAAGAACCCATGAGTCATAGCAACCACCCAAAACACCCTAGAAACCGCAACCAACATAATAATCTACATGGCATTTAAAGTAGTCAAGTCTGCACTTCAAGACTACGCACTGTTAGGCACTAAATGTAAAAATAGATGGGATAGAGCAAAAAGACCTAAATGTTTGTCATCCTGCTAAATTCTATTACTATGTTTCTAAAGTTGAACCTTGAACGTAGATGGAGATATATAGTATACTGTAGTAGTATTGTGAGTATCACAATAACAAAGCCTGCTACTGTTAAAATGGTATTTAGAGTAATGCGCAATTTCCAAGATGTTGCTAGTTAGATTGAGTATTTGGCTCCTGTTGGTAGAAAACGATCCCACTTCTAAAGTCGTGATTACGAGCTCATCGCATTCGTGTTTTGACTTGAGAAGGGCCTTCATGTCCAATCTTTTATTTAGGAAACTACGATAAGCATGCGAAGGCAGCATTAGTCCTGGGGATTCCTGATCTTGTGTACCAATAACATTGGCACACACTCACAACTTTTGTTTTGTTTTTGTGACATGCTTTTGGTTCCGCTTTCATTACGTTTGCCATTTGATGTTAGGCAACGTTCAGGTGCGCACGCATTAATGAAAACATCCAACCCGACCTCACGACCACTAAAAAGTGGCTAAATTGTAACAATTCATACGACCTCACTCGTACGAATTAGTACGATTTTCCTAAATCGTACATATTTTACGAATTGGCCAACTCGTATGGATTCATACGAATGACTTACCCCTTACCCCGCCCCTAAACCTACCCTTCAAGTGGGTTTAGACAAATCGTACGAGTGAGGTCGTACGAATTAGACACTTTAATCATTCGTCGAATTCGTACGAATTGGTCGTGAGATAGTGTTGAAATATCAAGTTAATACCGAATGGCTGAGGGCAAAGTTAAGTTCCAGGACCTGACTAACCTTGGTATTTTTTTAAATGCACAGCAAAAACAGCCTGTTCAATTCTACTGGGGGGAAAAAGAAAAAAAGTGGATGAATCCACCCTAACCCTGGGTCATTTATACAGTGATATTATTAGTAGGGTGTTTCTAGGTGGTTGCTAGGGTTACTAGGTGGTTGCTAGGGTTTTCTGGATCATTTTGTTTCACATAAGGTAAATATTTAATAAGGGTGGTTGTCAACATTGATTGTGCAGTTTTTGTGCAGTTGACGTCACGGGGTTGGTTGGCTGAAGTTTAACAGGCTCTGGGCATTGAAAATCGCGACATCAAACTGTGTTTACACCAGTGTTTTGACCGCGAACGACTAATGTTAGGTACAGGTATTAGACAAAAAGACGACTTCTCATGTTATATGTTGACAAACGGCACATCGAAACATTGTTCGCGATGTCTGCCGTCAGATATTCCCGTCTCGTCAACATGTAAGTTAGCATGTAACGTTATTTGTTAAAGGGGAAATGAAACGTCCATATTTTCGCAGTGGTAGTGCTAGTAGCTACAGCCTACATACTAGGAAAAAGTGTCATCCTTCAGGGAAAGCATCGCCGCTTCCACACGTAAATCGCCAGTTTATACCAATAACAAGGCTCAAAATACTTCTGAACTGTATGAACGTCATTCATGGTTCGACTTGTCGAGACTGTTTACCAAAGATGGCGCCGCCTCTATTCACGAACTGCACTGTCTTTATAAAATATCTTATTAAACGGTCTGTACACTTACAAAGTTCTCAATGCTTCAGTTTGCATGTAGGGACCCTCATTATGTTAATGGTATAAACTAGCGATTTCTTTTTACTTATTAAATGCCCCCATTACTAGCATTATACGCTAAACAGTTTTTAGAGATAAAACTCTTTACATTCGATTATCATGAAAACAAATCTCAGAGAACGGTTGACTAGGTACCAATGTTTAGACCAAAGGTTCATTTTGCGCCGGAGTTCGCACTTCTTATAAAAGCTACTTAAATGTCCCAATTGACCTATGGCTAAGCCACGCCCTCAAATGCGATGACTCAATCACAGTGCGCAGCTAACCCAATACCTTTGGACATTCTCTGCTTCCACGTCCATTGAAATGCAGTGCAGTCGGTTTTCATTCGTTTTTTCTTATCATTTTAAGTTTAAAATAGTTAATCGACGTGCATGGGGTACATGCAACTCCGACACTAGGTTCCCAAGAGGCTGGGAGACAGTGTGTTTTTTTTTTTACCCTTTCCCAAGCCACATCTCAACCGAGATAAGTGTCTGCTCTGGATTAAGTTACCTGGTAGACCAACTAAACGTGAATAAATTAAACAAGGATGTCTACATCTGTTTTAAGTTAAGTCAACAAGGTTTTTGAACGTTATCAATAAAATCGCTAATGTAACGTTAGCCTCACATTATAAAACGCTGCGTTGTACACTATCTCACTTAGCTTCATTAACGTATCTGTACATAACCGATTTACATGTTGTGCTGAATGATTCATGTAAATACTGCACCAAATGGTGATGGTTCTGTCATGTGGTTTATCACGTTTACACTGTGACCCAGCCCGTTCTCATCCTAAGGCGTCATATAGTGACGCTTTTGACAATGCGTATACATCCAACGCACATGGCACCCTTTAGCGTCAAATATGAGACACAGATATAAATGGGGCAGAAGGCGCCTCCTAGTGGTCTAACCCTAAATCTACCCATAACCGAAGCGTGTTATATTGACGCTAAAGTGTGCCATGTGCGTTGGATGTATACGCATCGTCAAAAGCGCCAGTATATGACGCCCTAGGATGAAAATGCATTGTATGACCTGTACATTTTCAGCCCATTCTCACCCCCAAGGCGTCACTTAACTGACGCCTTGGGAAGCATTTGGACATGCTTCAATATCTGACGCTTTAGGCGCCCTTTAGCGTCAGTTAGATGACGCCCTAGGATCGCGTGTACCCTACCCCCACCCCACACCTAAACCTAACCGCGTCCTCTAACTGACGCTTTCCTTTAGCGTCATTTAGATGACGCCGTAGGGTCGCGTCATTTAAGTGACGCTAAAGGGCGCCTAAAACGTCAAATATTGAAGCATGGTCAAAGGTGACGCCTTGGGGTGAGAATGCGTTGACATTTTTGCCTGCAGCTGAAGCTTTTCATCGACCTTCTCAACAATAAAATAATTTAGGATATTTAATCTTTCTGTCTCCAAAAATCACCAGCTGCAATCGCGCCTGTCCCCGAATGTTGACTGTTTGTCCGAGTGAGTGGAGGGGGCGTGGCTTAGCCATAGGTCAATTGAACTAAGGCTAATCCTGGCTTAATCTAAGCCCTGTCTGTGAAACCAGGCCTATGTCTTCCACTGACTGACAGGTGCTTCTGTGTATATTTTCTAATTCTGCCTGCTTCATCTTTCCTTGTTTAAATCCATTATGTGCAGCTTCTGCCATTTGGCATGGTGAATTCTCCAGAGTGTCCCAGGTCTCACAGGTCATTTAGAAATGTCCCATTACAACCATTTGTCCTGATTGAGGAGGTCTTCAATGTCTCTCTCTCTCTCCCTCCCTCGCTACTGGAAGTGCTTGTGCAAGTGCATACTCTTTTATGCACGTGCACTTTTTTTTTCTTCACTGGAGTCGATAGCAGGGACAACTAGCAAATGAACAGCAAATTCTTGACCCTGAATCATTTTACTATAATGATGAATGCAAATTAAGAATAATTGTTATATTGTGTTATTAAATGAATTGTTATATATAAGTGAAGTGAAGTTTTGATGCATTTGATACATGCTATGGGGTGGCACAGACAGTGTTTGTTATACCTATCATTACCAAAAGCACCATCTATATAATTTAGCTTGATAAGTGTGATTTTAAAGTTTAATGTCTTGCCAGACATTTTGCACCATGAATCACACCATAATTAGTGGGATTTAGTTGTAATCAGTGTTTTCATCTGTTATTGCGTACTCCAATGCATGATAAAATGCTGGGTTGTTTTAACCCAACTTTGGGGTCAAATATGGACAAACCCAAACATTGGGTTAAAAATGTAATGTAAAAATTTAACCCAATGGCTGGGTCTGTCCATATTTGCCCCAAAGTTGGGTTGAAACGTCCCAAGACGTCATATAACTGACGTCTTTTGACCATACGTCAACATCCGCCTTTTTAGGGTACCCTTAAACGTCGGTTAGATGACGTTATCGGATCCTAACCCTACCCCAGACCTAAACCTACCCCGTCACCTAACCGACGTTAAAGGTAAAGCGTCAGTTGTATGACGGCCCGGGATCGTCATGTAACCGACGTTTAAGGGTACCCTAAAAAGGCGGATTTTGACGTATGTCTCAAGACGTCAGTTATATGACTTCTTGGGATGAGACTGTGCAAGCAATTTTTAGAGAGGTACCTTTTGCAACGAATGCCTCCAAAACTTGTTTGAGGAGAGGTGTACTACTATTTTCAAGTATTCTTATCAAGTAATTGGCAATGTTCTAAAACCACTCAGGACGTCTTAAAAACCCACAAAATTATTCTGGCAACAAGACGAACTTACACAATCTAAAGCCGAATCTTGAAACGAATGAAATGGCCAATTAACGTTCAATGTAAATCTTAAATAATAATGTGTTGTGTTACAAGGACACAGTACGATTTGGATTAATTTGATAAATGACTGTTAAATTAAAACCCTGGCAATATATAAACGATTGAAAGTCACCAAGTGTCCTGTCAGTGCCAAAGAATAATGTTCGATTATAAACAGGAGGTTTGTGTGCCGCCTCAGTCAGTTTGATGGTAAACAGATGCAGTCGTCGTTTCTTTTATTGATTTCACCTTTCTCTCTCTCTCAAGCTGCACTGTCATCTTATGACACATCTTATTAACATCCTGAACATGTTAATTTTCTCTCTTTCTTTCAGTCGCTCATTCACTCTCTTTTGGCTCTCCATGCCTTTATTTGGCAGGCAACCAATCACACTGTCAGCCCAACAAGCAGCTCCTTCATGTGACTTGGACCCGGGCCAAGAGCTGCCAAAGGAATGGCTTTGTGCTGGAGAGGGAACAGTGAGTGCATTAGTAGATCAGGTCTGACCTTCCAAGGCCAGAACTTACAAGAATCAATCCACTTAAAAGCATCAGCAAATGCTGCAGAGGAGAGGTAAATCAACGGGTTCAATATGTGCCCTTTCTACATAATCAATGCTTGCCACTGAGAAAGAACGAGAGGGACCCCTGTCTTGTGCTAAAGCCTTTTTACTCTGGTGTTTAAAAGAATCTCACGACTGAACTCGGATATATATACACTCTCAGAAAAAAAGGTACGAAAGCTGTCACTGGGGCGGTACCTTTTCAAAAGGTACACTTTTGGACCTAAAGGGTGCATATTGGTACCTTGATGGTACATATTTGTACCTTTAGGTACAAAAGTGTACCTTTTTGAAAAGGTACCGCCCCAGTGACAGCTTTCGTACTTTTTTTTCTGACAGTGTATCCTGTGCTATTTAAGTATTCTCTATTTATATAATTAGCTTTCATATTTATATATGTAAATATTCCTCTTTAGCTTTCATTTAGTTCGATTTTATTTCAGTTTTATTCATTTCAGCAGTTCAGCTCAAACTTATTTTGAGTTAATTAAGAAAGCAACATTTCTATTTGTTTATTTAATCGTTTTCTTAAAAGTTTATAATAACCATATATATATATATATATATATATATATATATATATATATTATTACAGTAGTGGTTCTGTAAATATGCATTTAGGCAGATTTGCTGATGTTAGGGGTCAAGAAACTGTTCAGTGATATCAATGTACCAGATCTTCTACGAAAACAGAAAAATTATGGTTAATATAATTTTCAACACACTCTCATGGAAATAGTTATTTTACGTTTTGCCAAAGTGGCAAATTTGTTTGAATCTTTTTTGTTCATTTTCATTTAGTCATGCTTAGTTTTTTTTTTTTCCTTAATTTTTATTACAAATCTAAAGAATTAGCAATTCGCCAAAACATAGTAATGTTATGTAATCGGGTTGGAACTTTTATTGTCTTTCCCAACCGAGCATTAATTTAGTCAATTGTGCAAAAGGGGTTACAATTAATATCTGATTTGTGTGAATTTAGGAAACATTTTTGAGGTCTTGACTCTCAAGATCTCAAAAAGTGTTTAAAAGAATGTCATTTTTGTCATTTCCACCACAAAATACTATTAAACACAATAGCTACATAATTTGAAATGTGGAAATTTCAATGCGGTCAGACAAAATATGACCGAATTCTCCTTTGCTGCATGTATGTCCAATGTTGAAGATTGTAAGTAGGCAAGTGAGGGTTAGGGTTTTTTTTTTTTTTAAACGTCGTGTTCCTAAGAAAGTGCTTCTAATTGAATAAAGCCCCAGTTCTGTGTGTGTTTGTAAGATCAATTGATCACACCGTTAAGTCCTGTCTGTGTGCTCAGAGATGGAAATATCGTGTGAGAGAGTGAGGTTCACAGGGGTATACAGAAGATTGAGGCAGGTTGGCTTTGGGATATTTATAGAGCTCATTAGACGGATCCGGTTAGACTCTTACTGACATATATTCACCCAGCAAGATTAATGCACCATCACAGCCCCTCACAGACAAACAGCACGCATAATCGTGAATATTTGTGCCGCAGCATGCACAAACATCCTCCCTTCTCGAACACACACGCACACTCTTTCCAACGTATTCAGTCCCTCTCTGCCTATCTCTACTTTATTTTTTCATATTGCAGAGGCGGTAGTTGGTTTTTTAGTACACTACGCTGTGCTAGAAAGAAAGAGAAACAGATTTAGGCACACTGCTATCATCAGTAATGCCAAAACAGCTGACAGGGCGTAATACTATATGGCACGGTTTAAGCAGCCTGTGCCCTCTGTGAAATTACGGCTCCTGCTTTTTTAAGACGTTTAGAGAGGTTTGAGGGCGTCATTCATTTTATATAATCCTTATAAATTTTCCCTTTAAAATAGCGGATGTGCATGAACGAACTGTGTGTGGTGGGGAAATCCAAAATAATGGTTTGTCAAGTCATTTCAGTGATGTGAATATAAGTCAACTGAAGGATAACTTGAATCCGTCTCTCAGAACTGCTATTTTCAGAGTGTAGAAGATGACAATAAATGATTGGCGTTCATTTTAATGATTAGTAACATGAATTTCACAGCTTTTTAAAATGGTTTATGAATCAGTTTAGTTTAAAACATGGTTGGTAGTGGTTTTTTTTGTTTTGTTTTTTTTAAAGGCACCACACACACGGCCAATTTGGCATGTCCAATCCAGACTGTTCAAAGGTTTGGGACAATGTTTGTCTTGCATTGCTGCATTTATTTGATCAAAAATACAAAAAAAAAAAAAAAAACACGTTTTTTAGTTGAAAATTTATTACAAATTAAAATAAATGTTTCTGTAACACTTTACAACAGCATTCTTTGACGGATAGAAAGCTTTTATTTTATTTTATTTACTTTTTGTTAAGTATTTGTACTTTTGATGAATTTAAATCCTTGATTAAAGCAATAATTTCTTTCAAAAATGAAATAAATAAAAACAAGTAAATTTTACACCGATATATGCTTAAAACAGAGGAGTTTTGCCTTGTACAGACGACACCATCGTCAAAACAATCCCTGTGAAAACGACTTAAAACACTGTATTCATGCTCCCAGGCCCGATGAAACACTATAGACTGAACACGTATTGCGCATGTTATTTACACGGAGACCGTTTTCAAAAAATCTGCACTTAGAAACCTGCACTTTGAGTTTTCAAAAATGTGCGTTTTCAGGCCTCCATAACGTTGTTGTTGCATAAATGAATGGCCAAAATGCATTAAAAAAGTGTAAACGTTTTAGTTGAAAACTGTGTTGTGTAAAGAGCCCAATCTTGCCCTCCATCACCAACCACCCTCGCCTCTTTAGACTTCCTTAGAACTTTGTTTTTTCTGAATGAATTATTAGAAATATATCATTTAAACAACCGATTCATCATAAATTGGACCTTGGTTTTGTGACCCAAAAAGTCATGCTGGATCAAATTTAAAAGCATATGTGTTACTGTGTAAGCATTGCACTTTTTCACAGCTCTCTGACCGTTTTGCAAAAAAACACATGCTGCAAGTTTCACTGGTGTTCACTTAAGCTGAATATGTCAAAAACAATGTGCTATGAGGGTACAAAAACACCGATGACAAACACACACACACACACACACATTAGCTTACTGACTAACCCCTGACCAAATTTTTGCTGAGAGACAGTTGTCTCTCAAACATGATTCAGGGATGTACTCTTTCTGACTCTTTCTATCATCAAACCCGCTGTGAGAGGAAATGACCTTTACTGTTCCTTCAGCACATAAATTGTTCTTGTGTCTACTGTAAGTAACAGTACATACACTGTAAAAAATAACCTGAAACTACTTAAAAATGTAAGATAAAATCACTTAAACAAAAATTTAAGTTGAAATTAAACAAAAATTTAAGTTGAAATTACTTAAATGCAAGTTAAAATTACTTAAACAAAAATTTAAGTTGAAGTCACTTAAAAATGTAAGCTAAAATTACTTAAACAAAAATTTAAGTTGAAATTACTTAAATGTAAGTTAAAATTACTTAAACAAAAATTTAAGTTGAAATTACTTAAATGTAAGTTAAAATTACTTTAACAAAAATTTAACTTGAAATTACTTAAAAATGTAAGTTAAAATTACTTAAACAAACCAACTTGATTTGTAGTTGAAAGTAATTTCAACTTAAATTTTGTTTAAGTAGTTTCAACTTAAATAACATTAAACTTAAGAAAAAGTTGAATCTATACCTTCTAAAAAAGTTAAATATTGCTTAACTTCTTTTGAGTTAAAGCAATGTAAACATATTTTGTCATAACTTATTGATCATATAATGTTTTACAGTGTGTCTACTGATACTTACACACAATAACAATATAAAAAATTGTCAAATTTGTCAAACTGTCTTTTGTTATTACTGATGTTGCAATTTGTTATTTTTGCTGCAGCTATCGTCAGAATTTGTTTTGCAACACAGTCATGAGCAAATACAGTGATGTGAATAAGTTTGGACACCCATGCTAAAGTTGCCTAAAAAGAGGAATAAAAAATAATCTTTTGGATATTGATCTTAATGCCTTAATTAGAAAAGTTAGGAAAACTCCAACCTTTAAGGACACCAATTTACTTTGTGAATGAATAAATGGTTTTTCCTTAAAATGCCGGGTGCATAAGTCAGGACACCCCTATGCTAAATTCCCATAGAGTCAGGCAGATTTTTATTTTTAAAAGCCAGTTATTTCATGGATCCAGGATAATATGCATCCTGATAAAGTTCCCTTGGCCTTTGAAATTAAAATATCCCCACATCATCACACACCTTCCACCACACCTTATGCACCCTGTATTTTAAGGAAAAACATTTATTTATTTATGAGACATTATTCATTCACAAAGAAAATTTGTGTCCTTAAAGGTTGGAGTTTTCTAATTAAGGCATTAAGATCAATATCCAAAAGATGATTTTTTTTTTTATTCCTCTTTTTAGGCAACTTTAGTATGGGTGTCCAAACTTATTCACATAAGTACATGGGAATTAAAGAGTAAACACCATACCAACTTTTTTTTAGTTAATGATCTGTAAGAATGGATCTTTATTAATACTGGTCATTGATTCGAGTAACTTTTTTGACATTTGTTTATAAAGTGTTCTATTTCTACAATATATGGTGTAAAAACATCTTAGTGCTGCCCTCTTCAGGTTGAACGGTGGCTACTGCAGTTGAATTATCCATTGGATGTTCTGCACCTCGTGATGTAGAGTGTTTTAGCATCTATTTCGTCCCCTCTATCTCCGCTGGGGTCCGCCCACTTTTTCAGCATTTTTCAAATATTGCCAGTGGGTGGAGTCAAGCTCTGACCTGGGGTTTAGTTACCCTTTAAGTTCTCTTCTAGGTTGTTTTTAACTTGGAAAACCCTTATGTTTTTCCAAACTTCCGTGAGTTTCTTTCTATCATGAGGTAAGCACACCTTTCGGACTCAGGACTTGATGAAGTGGTTCGGCAGTTGGTTGGAGAAAATGAACAGCTCGGATCTAATGCTGTTCGGGCCAGACTTGCTGCAATGGGTGTTCGAGTGCAGAGAAGGAGAGCACCTTCTCACGACTGCACCAGAGAACCCAAAGTGTTGCAGTCCCAACTCTCCGTGGCACATACCACAAGCTGATCAGGTAGATATGGACGATAAATCGATTGATATAGTTGCACGGTAGAGCCCCCCTGGAAATTATGCAAAAATTGTGTAATCATAGAAGCCTAAATTAATTTATTTAATCCTAACACAGAAGACAAATAACAGTTTTGTCTCATCTTTAGGTGGATCCATGGGGGATCTGTGGCTTCAGCAGACTGGACAACAACAGGGCTGGCACTGGCAGGGTATTCCATCTTGAGTTAGATAGGAGAAAACAGTACCGTTTGTATGTTTATGAACATTTATCGTGGGTCTGAAAGAGGTAGAGCTATCCGCGGTAGAAGTGTCCACAATCAGAGGATCGAGAGACTTTGGGGAGATCTTTGGCGGGGTTTGACTAATGTATACCACCAGCTTTTCTCCTTTCTGGAGAGTGATGGAGTCTGACTGTAACAGCGAGCTACACATGTGGGCAATGCATTATGTGCACCCTCCACGGATTAACCGGGACTTGGAGGTTTTCAGGGAACGGTGGAACAATCATGGCTTGCGCCACTGCTGGTCACCACTCATCATATCAGATTTTTGTCAGAGGATGTCTGATGATGCATTTCCCTCAAGATGGGGCATTTCCTGCTGAGGATTGGCAGGAAGTTGTAACTGTTCCTGCTAACCAATTCAGTCCAACCCAAGCACAGATGCAACAACTGCAGGATGTGGACATTCTTGCAGGACCTGTTGGTAGTCCGGCTATTGATGCACTTCAAACTGTGATTAATTTTACATCGTCTCATCCCAAGTCGTCATATAACATCTTAGTGTTAAAAGACAAGAAAAAAAAAATTTGTTTTGGGAGTTTTTTCGGGTCGAAATTTTGAGTTTCTCCGATCTTCTCGAAACTCTGAATTCTGATAGAGGGCCATGAGACTTAGACCTGAGTGCAAAAATGGAGGCTCTAGACCCTTCCTGAGCTGAGATATTGAGATCCCACGTAGCATTTATCCCATTTTAATCCATTACGGCATCCAGGCCACAGCGTCTTGTGAACAAAAGGTAGAGTGGAAAAGGTCAGGGGTCGTGTGAAATGGTCCGAACATTTCCACGTACCCGATTGACTTGTTTCACATGATGCACCTGGAACACACACACACACAATACACAGTCAAAATCAATCCTCCGTCCTAAGTGCTGTTCTCAGATCACTGAGGAATATCGTGTTTGCTCACACAGATCTCCTGAGGTCTGACTAATTCATGTGGTGAACTTCCTCATTTTATGGGGACAGAAATTCTTAGGGTCTCAACCCTCATTCCCTTTATTTTTAGTAGAACTTAAATTACTTTTCAATTCTCTTACCCTGATAGACAATAAGAAGTGTAATAGACTTTTAGAGTGCTATAAAAATATATTTGGTAAGCTTCCCTGATATTATAGTGATTAATTTACCCAATATTTATCGGCTGTGTAAGAGGAATTTACTATTTATGTATTCTGTGGCTAGCTATTTTTATTTATTTATTTATTTATTTATTCATTTATTTTACTTAAATGGAATAATTGTAATGCATATGTATGGATATGTTTGTGTGTGTATATATGTCTATATATTTGTTGTTTTATTTTTGATGCTTATATTTTATGATATGAGAAATTTGTTAACCTTTTTATTTCTGTTTGGTGTTGAAAGTATCTGACTAATTTTTGTAATTTACAATAAAAAAAAAGCTCTTAAAAAAAACAGCACTTAATAACACCACACAGCTTTAATAGTGTTATGAATGCTAGATAATTATAGAATCTAAAAATATTTACTTATACCAGATAGTGATGCAAACAAATAAACATGGCAACAGGACGTTCTGGCAAGGTTCTCTCAAAATTATGAACAAACGTTTTTCCAGAAACATAAACAGAGGGTTTGTTAAGAGTCTGTTCGGTAAAACTTGTTTAAAATGTAACATGTTCCAATAAAGTTTGTAAAGTGATAATTTTAAGTTCTATTAAACGTTTTAAACACCTGGACACTGTTCAGGAAACATTCAGAAATAACGTTTCATAATTTATTTGGAATGGAATTTATACACTTTTTATTCATAAGTATGCAGTGTCAAACTACATCTCTGACGTTTATAACAAAACAAACCGTTTGAAAATCGGTAGAAAATTGAGCAAGTTATGGTCATTTAAATAGTACACGCACCATTAACACAATGTTACGAGTGAGCGAGCTGCCTGTGACAAGATGGCCGCCAGGTGCAGACGTAGACCTCCATTGGCCAGCAGCGTGGACGACATATCTATAGCCTTTATAGACCATTTCACAAGATGTAAACAACACTGGTCCAGAAGCACTTCCTGTTTCAGTTTTTTAACACTACATAAAGCTGGGATAAAATACAACCAACAGAACATTTAAAACTGAATCAAAACGTTAAACAAACATCTTTAAGATGTTTTCTTTACATGTGAAATAAAGAAAACAGTTACAAACTGAAACAGGAAGTGCTTCTGGACCAGTGTTGTTTACATCTTGTGAAATGGTCTATATAGATATCTATGGGTAAGATGGCTTCTAAAACCATTCCAGCAGCTGATTGGTGGTTCAACGGCTGATTGGATCTTGGAGCTCCTCCTACTCGTCAGTGGCTGCAGCTGGCTGGGCTCTTTAAAAAGCCTAGTTTTGGATCTGTTCACTCTCTGCTCCTGCAGTTGGTGTCTTTGTGGCCCTTTGTAGGGAACTTTCCCTGATAGCAAACTGACATTGAATTAATGTTGATCTGGCATTGTTTCGCTTATCGAATTAAAGTTGAGCCAACGTCAGACGTGCCATTCTTCTGATCTGGATCTGAAAACAAGACGACTGCACTTTCACCGCTGCTTTTGTTTCCAGGTCGGTCATAGTCATTAGACGTGTGTGGCTCTTTTTGTCTTGGTTTATTGCATGTTAAATGAAGTTCTCTACAGGCTTCTCGGGTAGATGGAGATTCGGTGCAGAAGCTGAAGGTTGAAGGTCTTCAGAGCGACTGAAGAGCTAAATCATGTTCAGACGTTACCTATTTCCAATCCAGGACAAACGGGTGAGCTGTGAATGATCTTGGTTGAAGCATCATTTTCAAATGCATTATCCAATGTATGTGAGTTTGTTTGTCTTTGCAGTTCATTTCAGAGTTGTCTCCATGAAACCCAACTTTGTGCCTTTTGATCAAATGGTAAGACCAGATGTTTCACCATTTTGAGTTTTCTGACCATAAATGAAAAGCAGGTTGTTTTAAGATGAACACATTTCAACTTCAATGACTGCTTTTAAATGTTTATTATTTCTGTTTTTTAATTGTCTATCTTCGTTCTCCTACCAGATGAATGCCATGGGCTGTGCCTCTCTTACTGTTGATGCGTCAGTGTTTTTCAACCCCAACGTTGAAGAGCAAATGCAAGACACATTTCTTGTGAATGATACTGAGGAGAGAACAGGTGAGCTATTGGCTGATCTGAACCATATACTCTTTATGATCTTTAGAAGACATTCACTTTAAGCCACAAAGTTGATGTTCTCTACTGTTTGGATTTTCTCTCGCAGATGTAATGTGTCAAAATCTGCAACGGTGTCCATTATGTGTCTAGTTGGCAAAGTCACATTTGTGGACCTCTTGGTTCAATGCTTAATGGAAAGGTAAGCAAAATGTCATCCCTTATTGAAGAAGCCTTCAAATTGGTTCCCTTTCCTAACCATGATCATTCCTAACAGATCTACGTGACTCGACAAAGCTGTATATCTCTTGGAGGGGAGCAACTGGCCCAACAAACTGCTTTCGAATCATCCACAAACAAGAATGGATGGGCTGCGTTCTCCCTAAACACTGTTAATCTTAAGGCTGATCTGAATCTGGTATGTTGATGATGGATAAATTATATATTTGGGAAAATAAAGTAAAAAAAAAAAAAAAAAAAGGAAAATAATAAAGTAGTGTTTAAAGTCTAGTGTCTTTTTTTGTGTGTAATGGTCTTTTTTTGTGTGTTTTAATGGTCTAGTTACTGAATGTGGTGTTTGAGGTTTTTTCATATAAAGGGTTTTTTCTTTAGGTTTTTTTGAGATTTTTTATTGAGAAGAGAAGTTGCTCATAAAAACCTGGAAAGAGAAGTTGCTCAAAAAAAGCTGAGAAGAGAAAGTTCTCAAAAAAGCTGAGAAGAGAAGACTGATGCTTCTCTTAATGTAGAGTGTGTTTTAATGGTCTAATAACTGAATATGTATTTTTTTTTTTTAGATTTTTCCTTTAAAGGTTTTTTTGAGGGTTTTTTTGAGAACAGAAGCTTCTGTTTGTGTAAAATGTGTTTCAATGGTCTAATAACTGAATGTGGTGTTTGAAGGTTTTTTTTTAGGGATTTTTTTTTTAGTTTTTTTTGGGGGTTATTTTTAGGTTTTTTTTATTTATTTATTTTTTTGTCTTTTTTTGAGTTTGTTTTTTTAGGTGTTTTTTTTTTAGAAGAGAAGCTTCTCTTAGTGTTGAATGTGTTTTAATAGTCAAGTTGCTGAATATGTTTTTTTTTTTAGTTTTTTTTTTTTTTTTTGCCTTTTTTTGAGTTTGTTTTTTTAGGGTTTTTTTAGAAGAGAAGCTTCTCTTAGTGTAGAATGTGTTTTAATAGTCAAGTTGCTGAATGTTTTTTTTTTAGTTTTTTTTTTAGGGTTTTTTTTTAGTTTTTTAGTTTTTTTGCCTTTTTTGAGTTAGTTTTTTTAGAAGAGAAGCTTCTCTTAGTGTAGAATGTGTTTTAATAGTCAAGTTGCTGAATATGTTTTTTTTTTTTTGAGGGTTTTTTTTTTTGAGGGGTTTTTTTTTTTGAGAAGAGAGGACTGATGCTTCTCTTATTGGTAGAGCTTAGGACTGATGCTTCAACACGTCAAGCACATACAGCTTAAGACTCAAGACTCAACTGTCATCTATTATTATAGAGCTTAAGACTCAAGACTCAACCGACATCTATTTTTATAGCGCTTAAGACTCAACATCATCTATTTTTATAGAGCTTAAGACTCAAGACTCTTGACATCTATTTTTATAGAGCTTAAGACTCAACATCATCTATTTTTATAGAGCTTAAGATTCAAGACTCAACCGACATCTATTTTTATAGAGCTTAAGACTCAACCGACATCTATTTTTATAGAGCTTAAGACTCAACATCATCTATTTTTATAGAGCTTAAGACTCAAGACTCTTGACATCTATTTTTATAGAGCTTAAGACTCAACATCATCTATTTTTATAGAGCTTAAGACTCAAGACTCTTGACATCTATTTTTATAGAGCTTAAGACTCAACATCATCTATTTTTATAGAGCTTAAGACTCTTGACATCTATTTTTATAGAGCTTAAGACTCAACCGAAATCTATTTTTATAGAGCTTAAGACTCTTGACATCTATTTTATAGAGCTTAAGACTCAAGACTCTTGACATCTATTTTTATAGAGCTTAAGACTCTTGACATCTATTTTTATAGAGCTTAAGACTCAAGACTCTTGACATCTATTTTTATAGAGCTTAAGACTCAAGACTCTTGACATCCAAGTAAGTATCCAAGTACTTATCCAAGTGTTTAAAGTATCCAAGTAAGCATCCAAGTGTTTAAAGTATCCAAGTAATTATAAGTATCCAAGTAATTGTCCAAGTGTTTAAAGTATCCAATTAAGTAATATCCAATTAAGTAATTAGGTAAGTGTCCAATTAAGTAATATCCAATTAAGTAATTAGGTAAGTGTCCAATTAAGTAATATCCAAGTAATTATCCAATTATATTATTATATTATTATATTATTAAACGTCGCGAAAATTAATGTTTAAGCAGTATAACCGCAGCGACCGGGGTTCCGAAACCTCGGGGGGGGGACACACACACACTACCCCCCCCTTTGGTCTTTTGGGTGTGCAGACTCGTCGGGACCGGTTGATTCCTCTTGGCTCCCTCTGGTTGCTGGTCCTGACCCGGGATTGAACCATTAACCTTTGGAAGGCGAAACGAGGCCTCATCCACTATGCCACCAGAGCCTGCACGCTTCTAACACTTCTCTTCGTACGTTTATCTTTCGAAACGGAGTCTAAACGCACAAACGCAACAAGAAGCTGGAATAGAACCGGCAACCTCTCGCTTCAGAGCCGGTTCCGCTACCACTGCACCACTGAAGATGACACGGTTCTGACACTTCTCTTCGTACGTTTATCTTTCGAAACGGAGCCTAAACGCAACAAGAAGCTGGAATAGAACCGGCAACCTCTCGCTTCAGAGCCAGTACCGCTATACCACTGCACCACTGAAGACGAGACAGTTCTAATACTTCTCTTCGTACGTTTATCTTATGGAGGAATTTTAACAGTGTTTAAGTTGTTTTTTTTTTTTTTTTTTTTTTTTTTTTTTTTGGAAGACGGCACGCTTCTGAAACCAACTCGGCACGCTGACTTTCAACCGTCAGAACCGTGCCGTCTTCAGAGGCTCAGTGGTAGCGGAGATACTTCTCTTCGTACGTTTATCTTCCGAAGCGGAGTCTAAACGCACCAAGAAGTTGGAATAGAACCCTTAACCACTCGCTTCGGAACCGGTACCGCTACCACTGAGCCACTGAAGATGACACGGTTCTGACACTTCTCTTCGTACGTTTATCTTTCAAAACGGAGCCTAAACGCAACAAGAACCTGGAATAGAACCACCAAACCTCTCGCTTCAGAGCCAGTA
>NW_024121144.1:17067073-17282291 GCF_016745375.1 Pimephales promelas
AGGACGTGAAAATGATTAATACGTCAGGCTGAAACAAGCATAAACAGTTACATTAATTACATAATAGATTGTGGTATTGGTGAAATTCACTGAATTTTTGAGAAATCCTATCTCAGGAAATCCTGTCGGGACCGCACAGTGCTGAAACATCTTTGATAGCATCATTCTAGTTATTCATCTTTGAAAGCATCATCCCTGCTTTGTTCATAACTAACTGATGTTGAGAAATGATCAAGTTTCTAAAAATGCCTGTACAGATGTATACCCGTCATGATAAACATGAGCCTCTGATGTTGAGGAAGTGTTGAGACTTGCATTTGTCACATGTTGTCAGAAACAGGACACCCTGCTCTGCTCTTTGGGGCCTGTCAGTGTCTTTAATTCTTGCTGTCACCGAAACAGAGAAGGTTTTATTATTTGTTTGTGGCATGGCGAGACATGTCAGACCAAACTGAGGGAGTTTATAGATGAAATCTTTCTGGAGGCTGGCTTATGTCACAGCATGACGGAAGGGAAGACTCCGGTGACAGGTCAGAGGGTTGCTAGAATTGCTTTTGTCCCTCTGCCAGATGCTACCCAGTGGCCTCTAGATCTTTTGCTGAATACAGGTTGACTGTGTACAGACAGAAAAGTGCTCTTCCCACAGAACTATTAAGACAAGTCATTAAGTCTGTAAAAAAGTTGGCAATTTATTAAATGATAGCTAGTGGTCAAAATAGGTACTGCAGTCCAAGTTCAAAATATCGTATGATATTCACATCATTAAACCCGCACCCTAATGTCACTCTTTACATTGTCGTCGTCTCATACACACAAGTCTTGTACAGAACCATATAGGCATCTAAAGGTTTATATTCCCTCAGTTTCTCAAAAGTACAACGCAGACCAGTAACACTCAGAAATGCAGTGTAACACCAACAGGATTTTGCGGTAACACTTTACAATACGGGTGCACTAATATGCATTAATTCATGCTTAACTAATGCACAGATAATCATGAGTTAATGTATAACTAATGAAGAACTAAACCATTAATTAATGATCACTGCATCAGCGTTACAAATAAATGATTAATAGATTAAGCAATACATGAATTGCTATTAACTCAATGTGTCATTGTGTATTAATTCCTTAATAACATATTTTATGAACTAATATTGTAAATTAATGTGTTAATTACCACAATTAGTCAAAGTTGTGCACTTCAACTTCTAGTTGTCTGCTTTAATTAACCATTAGCTAATGATTTGCAAAGGTATCATTATGTTATGACTTTACTTGTTGGGGCACATCATTATTAACTAGTTATTTAGTAATTGTGGTAATTTGCACATGAATTTGCACTAACAATGAAGTAATTAATCATGTATTAATGCATATTAGTGTACTTGTCATATTATCTGGAAATTGAAATACAAAGCTTTGGCTCATTCTGGTAATTAACATATTAATTAACACTATTATTTAAAAAATGAATTATTATGGAATTAATCCACAATTACATATTTAATTAATGACAATTCATGTATGAACTAATTCATTAACTTTACAGACTCTTGTTATGTTGTAATAATTAATGAATAGGCTAGCTTTGTGATATGTAATCATTAATTACATATTAATTCTGTATTATCTGTGTATTCATGTTAAGCATGAATTAATACTTATTAGTGCAACCGTATTGTAAAGTGTTACCGATTTTGCCACTATGAATGAAGTATTCTCATCCACTATTCTCTACATTAGTCCACTAATACTGTTCACTTGAATGAGTGAATGAAAAGGAATGAGCAAATTCGAATTCTTAGGTAAGTAAAAAGTAAAAGTAACATTTTAAAGTATCCATGAAATCAAAATGGACAGTTCTTATATTTTATGGAATATTGCAATATTTGTCATAAATAATCTATCAGTGCACATCCTTTTAAAAAAAAAAAAAAAAAGCATGTGACTTTCTAATCTTTAATCAAAATATCTTCACCAATTCTCTTCTCTGATGAAAGCCAACGTTCAGAAAAACAAGTTATCGCACCCCAAGACTCACTCAAATCACTCAAACAAACACAATGATTAGTGAACACACACTGTTTACACTCTTCAGCGGCCAATATGTAAAATATGGCTAATATAGCATAGTGTCACTATTTGGGTATTGGATTTTCACCGATTGCTTCTGTCTATAGTTGAATGAGATCGTGGACCACAAGGTCAGCATATGCTGGATGCTACATATATGAATCAATCCTGCGTGTAACGGAAAAAACACTCGTCCCTTCTGTCATGCAATTTTAATAACAACTGTCTGTCAGGAACCAGAGAGGTGAGGAGGCATGGGTTAAGTTCCTTCTTCGAGTTGGAACCAAGCACGGCATTCCCAACGGATGAGTCCTGCTTTCTCTTTCCCATCATGCCAATGGACTCGCTTGACTGTCTTGGATGCCCGGGGGTCTCTTTACCTTTGAATAATGAAGAGGGCATGTGCTCCATGTAGCCTTTAACACTAGCACACTGTGATGGTACATTAGTTCTGCTGCGTTACAAAGAGGTCAGGGCTATTTATCAACTCTCAGGTAACAAAACTCCACAAATTCCTTCACGGATTCATAGACCCTTGTAGTCGAAAAGATTTAGGATGTGTTAAACGACTCTTTAGCTTCTTCGTTGTAAATAAAGGGAGCCGTTTTCAGTTTACAACTTCAAAAACTACTTCCACTTGTAGTTTCAGACAAAATCTGGTACAAACAAATTGATAAGACAGTCATTTGCATCTAGTTTGAGCACGTGCCTCTCTGTTGAAAATCAAGTTTTTAATGTTGTGAGTCTATGTGGTGTTTTTTTGATGAGTATTTTCTCTTTAAAACTGCAGTAAACCAAAAACGAGGTTATAAATCACTGGCGTTTCTGATGTCAGAGACTACCTTGTAACCGATTAGCTCATCACCCTGAGCTGGTGTGCAGTCTTTACAGCCCAAAAGCTCACCAAAATCCACCCCTAAACTTTTAAGTGTGAAAATAAGGTGATGTCGTTTTATTGCCATGTCAATCAAGGTTGATAAGCACCATTTTTATCTCTTTTAAACAAAATAACGATGATAAAATAAAATAAAAAAATAATCAATTTCCCAGGAAAGACGATCAAAACTGGGAAATAAATTAAAGAGAATTAGCAAATATGACTAAAATGTCCAGGTGGACTCTGTCAAAACAACTATCAAGAAATTAACCGATACCTTTAACCCTCGGATGTACACACTGTAGATCATAACAAATTAATCGTTGATTCAAGCCTTTTTCAGCAGCTGTCAGGGACGAGTAGAGTGCAGTCTGGATGGTGTAAAAGTTGCAGTTGCCAATATGCACATGACCATTCAAGTCATTCAACTTGTGCTCTCAGAGTCTATATTTATTAAGAGCCTTAGAGTCATCTCCCACCGTGGTGTAATCCACTTTTTGAGAGTTCCTCAACTGTCTGTAGATTCAAGTTACTGCATATTTATGCCACTTTTGCATTAGCGATCACTTGAATATACAGCAACAAGTTATCGCGCTAAATCGTGTCTGCCTGCTGATCGCTGATTGGCTAAAAGTGTATGTTTGTCGGCGACGTCAACAGCTGATGGGCGTTGAATTTGTTTAGTAATATCAAGATGACTGATTTTACTACCCTATCTCACGACCAATTCGTACGAATTCGCACGAGTGATTAAAAAGTGGCTAATTCGTACGACCTCACTAGTACGAATGCATACGATTTGTCTAAACCCACGTGATGTTTAAGTTTAGGGCGGTAGGTCATTCGTACGAATTCATATCAATTGGCCAATTCGTAAAATATGTACGATTTAGCAAAATCGTACTAATTTGTACGAGTGAGGTCGTATGAATTGTTACGAATTAGCCACCTCGTAAAATTTGTACGAATTCCCGTGAGATCGGGTTGGATTTTATGGACTACATGCACACTTTAGTTTTGTTTATTAACCAAATAGACTTTAAAATGTAGATGTTTGAAAACCCTTTTTAACCCGCACAATCAAATTCAAAACCACCCAATTGGGCGACACTCTGGTGTGAGTGAGTGGAGGCAGGGACAGGCGTAAACTAAACAAGGCAAGGGTGTTGGTTTAAATTAAAGCTATGTAGAATTTTTATTTTATTTTTTCAAGAAAAGAACTTTTAAATATGTAATTTTGGGGATCAAAGATGAGTTTTAAAAGATCAAATTATTGACTACAGTGGACTTTAAAATATAGCAATGTAGCATAAGTGGAATTTGATCAATTTACCACTTCCTGGTTACAGTATTATCTGAGACATAGCCTGCCACATATTAGCAAACCATTAGATTATCAAACCCAAACATAAAAAGAGAAAACATTTAACTATTTTAAAAGGTGGGATTTCATATAAATTTGTACAATATGATTTGTATAAAATTCCATGACTTTTTAGGGAAAAAGTACGCATAAAGGTCCACCATTAAACCTTAAAGGGATACTCCATTTTTTTTGGAAATAGGCTCATTTTACCACTCCCCCAGAGTTAAACAGTTGAGTTTTACAGTTTTTGAACGTATTCAGTCGATTTTTTTGATACTTGGAAGAATATCAGTAACCAGTTTCTGGTCTCATTGACTTTCATAGTATATTTTTTTCCTACTCAATGAGTCAATGAGACCAGAAACTGTCTGGTTACTGATATTCTTCCAAATCGTCTGAATGGATTCGAAAACGGTAAAACTCAACTGTTTAACTCTGGGGGAGTGGTAAAATGAGCCTATTTCCAAAAAAAGTGGAGTATCCCTTTAAGCCCATACCTTTCATATTGTGTTTTCTTTAACATTATCCCCCATTCTTTTTGCATTATCATCATCCCTTGCTATGAATTTTTCCTTTTACATTTCCATAATATGTTTAATCTTTGAACATTTTGAGGCCGATACATATAAAATAACAATGTATCCATTTGTACATCATTCATTGCAATCGACTGGCAAGTGAAGTGTTGTACACCGAGCGACCAGCATATGGCACTCTTGCTGCATCAAACACTCGTTCAGCAATAACATGAACCAGCTGGCCTGCTGTTTCTTGCCTTTACCAGTCACGATCGCTCCAGAAACTGCGAGGGTGCTTTTAATGCCATGCCAAGCAGAAAGAAACGCTGCTTATCTTCTCACTGCCATACTAAGAGATCACCATTGTTCACCGACACATCTTTGGCCCGATACGGCCTTCCTGCCAAGGTCTTTGTGGCTTTTTTTTCTCTCCTGTAAGCTCTAAAAGACAATCAAGGGCATAAGAAACTCCCATTGGACGGCTCTGAGCCATCGCGGGTACAGATACAAAGCACCATGGGAGCGGTCCTCCTGAAAGGCCTCGTTTTCATGTGAGGGATTCCAACGGACGCTATGAGTCTTCACAAGCTACTTTACGGAGTGAACCTGTCACTCTTGTCTTGAAGAGAGAGAGGAGAGATTTGGCCGACTGCTGTTCGGTCTCTCTCGCGCTCCATGAGACTCATTTGTAATGGGGGTGAGAGCTTTAAATTGGAGTTTTGGCTGGAATGAGAGCTGCTTCTCAGAGGGCTGAACCACTTTGGATGTGTTGGGCCCTGTACTATAGCAGCAGTTGTTCTTTATATGATGTTGAAGACCCCCTACCTGGTGAAAATGTGCTTCCTGTGGTGACAGGAAACTGGAAAAAGCACTTTAAGCTGCAGTATTTACATAATACTCTGCTGTTCCACTCTGGGAATTAAAGGTCCTACGAAACTTTGAATTCTGGGAAACAAGCTGTGCTAATTGCTTATTTTTTTCAGTCCAAATGGATGGTCTGCACATGATCAAAACAGTCACAATCAATTTTGATTCCTCGATAAATGTTTCTATTTTAAATGTTTCTTGTAAATGGTTTTGTATGCTGACCTCTGAAGCACTTCAAGCTGCGATTTTTGTATGCAAGTAATTACATTTTACAGTCTTTTTTGGGTAATTTTGCCATCCTATCACGAATGGAAGCTTTTTTTGTGCTGACGCAAAAATATGAAGACTAAGGCATAATTGTGCTGTATTTATGTATTTTATGTTATGCTCAAGTCTCATTGGAGATACAAGACGACAACTCTAAGAATCTAGACAGAGGTGCGATTCCTAAATTTCGGGTTAAACTAGTATGTGTTGTTGGCGGAATTATCTAGTTAGTCACGACTGGCGTTTGTTGAGTATAAACTTGTGGTAATCAATCAGTCTGAGATCGAATTAATGGCGGATTATTTAAAACAGACATGGCATCTGAGAAATGATTCGCTATGTTTATTGTCTGTTGTTAATTTACATGTTTGAGTCAAACAATGCTTCTAACTACAGGTCAAGATCTGTCCCTGTATAGTTTGACAACCCCTTTCAACTTTGCAATGCTCATTATATTAACGATAACGGGTGCCATGTGCGTAGTATAGCGCCGTTTTGTCATATAGCGTTCTATATGACGTTAAAGGATGAGAATGCGTTGGAAAATTGTAGTTTTGTACCAATTTTAGAGTCATTAACCTGCTTTGAGAGCATACTCTTGCACTCTTGTGTTTATTATTCACAAAATTTAATTATAAGTTATACTGTGCCATCATGTTTATTTAATTCACAAGCAACTAACTCATTTTGTAACTGTGATTATTTCATCATGAAAAAGCTCAGAGTGATTTTATGCAGATGACTCTATAGCACTGCTTTCAATATATTCACCTTTTGCGATTGTTCGTTGGAACTATGGTTTCGGAAAAACACTAAATCATTGAACTGTTGTTAATAACGAAGTGTTGTCTTTTGGAT
This sequence comes from Pimephales promelas, assembly GCF_016745375.1. Next base: position 17,073,903 of record NW_024121144.1, read on the forward strand.
CTGAATTATGGATCTGAACAACATACTCTCGTGGCAATTAGGAACTATTTTACGTTTTGTGAATTGGTGGTCAAATCGTACGATCCGATTCATACTTTTTTGCATGATCTGCATATGCAGCACCACTGAGGGTTTGTTTTAGGGGTGGATCTTAACAAAAAACAACAACAACAACAAAAAACTAGGGCTGTCAAATGATTAATCGTGATTAATTGCATCCAAAATAAAAGTTTGTGTTCATATAATATATGTATGTATACTATATACATATATATATATATATGTGTGCACTGTGTATTATTATTTTATATATATAAATACACACACGTCACATGCTTGTATATTTAAGAAAGAAATATTATTTATATATAAAATATTTATATTTACATATCATATAAATCTATATACCGTATATACATGAAAATATTTCTTAAATATATACAAGCATGTGTGTGTATTTATATATTTATAAAAATAATTATACACAGTGCACCCACATATATTATGTAAACACAAACTTTTATTTTGGTCGCGATTAATCGTGATTAATCGTTTGACAGCCCTACAAAAAAAAAAAAAAAACACATTTTCACATGATTAAAATAATACAAATTCATATGATATGGCAGACCAATAAAATTGTTACGTTTTCTCATTGGGTTGATTCAAATTGGATCCATGTGTTTAGAGGTTTAGCGGCTCATGATGACAATTAAATACTTTATCACTACATTCATTCGCTTTTAACCAAGAAAGCATAGCAAAGCATTGTTTTTGAGTCATTGAGTCAACAACACATTTATTTTTCACTTGCAAATTTTAAAATCACATCATTCTGACATGACAAGATCTATCATTCTTGTGCATACAATGACGAGAAATTATTATTATTTTTTTTCAAGATTGTCGACTGTAGATTATTCTGCCTTATGAGTGTTCTCGGACGCATTTCTGATTCACAAAACGCAATTATTAGGAATACTTTAGTTGTTTATTGAATTTACATGCCACAAACTCAGAGCTTCAAGCCATGGTGTTCTTGTAATGACTATTTCGTCATGAAAAAAGCTTTTTGTGCGGAGGACTCTAAATGTAAAATGATCCTTAAAATAGGCAACCCAGAAGCCCTTGAGCAGCCTTATCAGATCATAAGACTATATCTAAAGCTCTCAGAGCCAATCCAAAGTACACGAAGGCTTTAAAATAATAAGTTATTATCCTCAATTATAGGACCAATCTCTTTGGTTTAGCTGGGTTATAAAAAAAGACACTATGATCAAAGGGCTGGTGTGCTATTAGCACTACTTCAAGGCACTTATATTTTTCCCTTCCCTTATGACATGTGTCTCTACAGAAAGCTTTTTTTCCCTCTCCCTCCTGGAACAAACACTTATATGTTCTCATGGTGAAGTGTGTCAGAGGTACTACATCTCCCATCCCTGTAGCATTGTAAAGTTTATTCCCCTGGTTGGAGTTTTCTGTGAGCTGAATTTATTGTGGGTGGTGGAAGTCTTACCGCTGGCCTTTAGAAATTAATTGATTTCTGTACAGGTGTTCCCAATAACAGCACTCCCACAGGAGGCACATGAAGAGAACGGAAGGTGTTGGGAATGTGGTGGGTGTTAGATTGGAACAGGAGATATGCAACTTGCGCTTTTTGATCAGACACAAAGGAAATGTTCGACGAGTAGACAGTCTGTGTTGATGTTCATGTATTACCCACTGAAGCAAGAAGTGTGGGATTCACTGTAAAAAAAACAAGTTACATGGTTAGTTACAAATTTTAAGTAAGTTACATTGTTGCCTTAAAATTTTGAGTTCATTGAAATTTAAAAAATTGAGTTAATACAATGAAGGAGATTGGTTTGATCAACATAAACTTAAAATACTATGTTATCTGAACCACATCAATTATCTAATTTGATTTTACAAAAGAAAAAAAGTTGTGTTAAATCATGAAAATATTGATTTTTTTGTGGAATATTTTAGAGCATATCCTTTTTATAAGAATAAACTGGTGGCAGTTACTTATCAATTAGATGGTAACTTTATTATGAACTTAAACTTACATTGTCACATTGCCTCTGTTTTCAAATATTACAATATGTACTGCATAATTTTAATGCATTTTAATATATATATATATATATATATTTTTTGTTTTTTTTTTTTTTTTGAGTTTATACATATAATTTGTTTGTGCATCATTATAACGGACTCGCTCAAGGATTTTAAATTAGTTGCATGTATTAACGAATGATATATATTATTTGGTATTTATGGCATGTTCTTTAATGAAAATAGGTACAAAATGACCCAAAGTCAACATAAGTGTTAAATTGAATCGCAAGATATTCATATTCAGCTTCTAATACTTTTCCCCATGGTAATAATGAATCCTGGAAATTCTACATGGAACTGTATAAATACGGTTTGATATTGGAAATTGCATACATTTTTGGTCCCATACTAAAGTCTATTTCAGGACATTCAGTTGAATTTAGACGCCGTTGGATGTTTCCTGTCAAAATAACCAGAAGCTGGACAGAGGCTTGGCACGAAAGTAGGAATTTGAAATGTGGTAAGACATTAATCTTAATGATGGATATGCTGCCTGCAGAGAAACCTAGAGAATCCCTAATGATGTTGGGCACAGTTGGAGAGATCTTGCCATCCAGATGATAATTCAGGAGGGAATGTTCTTGGCTGAGTCATTTAGCAGCATAAGGGCAGTTTTGACAAGTTTGACCTTATATCCCTTTTTTTTTAAAAACTCTTTAAACTGGTCAAGAGAAACTTTACAGTTACTTTAGCATGAGACATCAATAGACATTTACAGTGTAAAAGTTCCACTGAAGCTGACTCAGTTCCAGTTTTCAGAAGTTTTCTGAAAAAAACAATGGGTGTGACTTAATCGATTGAATTTAATTTTCTTCATTATGATTCCATAATTGTTATACTGCTCTGACACTCAGTATTTACTATCCTTGTAATGTAATATAAACCGAGTTTTACCGCAGAGTTTTACCGCATTTCTTAGGAAAAACTACAGCCTGAAAGAAAATCCTCCTTCAGTGAAGGAATCATAATGGAGGCTCAGCAACACATTGTGGATCTAACAGATATGCGGCACAATAATATTACAGAAATCTGATAGATTTCCTCTTACAGTAATGTGTAGCTGGAGTAGCAATAAACAAAGATTTGGAACATTAAAATAAAACCTTTACCTGGGATTGACAAATTCAAACCATTGAGGGAAAGAGAGTCAATGTTTATTCTGGACAGAGTAATACAGTAAGTGTCACTGCAAGCAGCTTGTGGGACTTTGACAAACTTATTGACCTTGTCCTTGTTGTAGTCATGTGGGATTTTGACTGTGAACAGGTTCAATCTCGCAGCCGGAGTCAATGAAGTGTCAAAGGCACTCTTATGAAGCTGCCACTACTGGCATTACGGTCCTCCAGCTGAGCAGAAATAAGACATGACACACTGGCTAGTGTCCAGTACAGTATGTAAGCCAATCTCTCACGTCCTTGCTTGCTGAGCAGGTGTCATGGCATCCAACCGCAATGCTGGACATGATCCCCATCCTATCAGATGTGGTGTATTGGACTAAATATGTATAGCCTGTACTTTACCCACCATTTGGTACTAGGTATAAATTCAATTGTTCTCCCTGCAAACACCCTCTTAACCCTTCGATAATTTCCCTGTCATCCACATTGAAAGGGTCTTTTCTCAGTGACCAATGGTGCTCCTTGTCTTCTATTAGGTTAGTAAGCAGAAGATTGTTCACGGATCTTCTAGATTAGCCATCACCATCTTTTCAACTCTGGCCTGTTAGATTGTGTCACTGCCGGTAAGACCATTCACCTAAGTGATTTATGTTTAAAACGGGGGTATTCTTTCTAGCTTATGGTCTCTGTGGTCTACTCAGCTTCAAACAGTAGAGCTTTTGATCTGTGGAAAGGGAGTCGAGGCAATCACATCTTTCAGTGCTGTTCTCAAGGTTGAGTCAATAACCTGTTAATGCACCTGCAGGGCCACGTGCACGACTCGAAAATTGGGAAGAGAAGTTGAGCGATATAAAATTCCACCTGGGTTTGCTGAGAGAGTGTCTGTTGGTCCATTGTTGTCCAAGTGATAGACACTATGAGATCATTAGTAGACACTCACCTAAAGGATTATAAGGAACACCATACTAATACTGTGTTTGACCCCCTTTCGCCTTCAGAAGTGCCTTAATTCTACATGGCATTGATTCAACAAGGTGCTGAAAGCATTCTTTAGAAATGGTGGCCCATATTGATGCTCAGGTAGGCCGTGACATTTAAACGATATCCAATTGGCACTAAGGGGCCAAAAGTGTGCCAAGAAAACATCCCCCACACCATTACACCACCACCACTAGCCTTCACAGTGGTGACAAGGCATGATGGATCCATGTTCTCATTCTGTTTACGCCAAATTCTGACTCTACCATCTGAATGTCTCAACAGAAATCGAGACTCATCAGACCAGGCAACATTTTTCCAGTCTTCAACTGTCCAATGTTGGTGAGCTCTTGCAAATTGTAGCCTCTTTTTCCTATTTGTAGTGGAGATGAGTGGTAACCGGTGGGGTCTTCTGCTGCCCATCCGCCTCAAGGTTGTGCGTGTTGGGGCTTCACAAATGCTTGTGCAGTGGCTTTTATACATTGCATATGCATGTGCAAAAAAATAAATAATCCAAGCTTCTCAGGCTGGTCTGATTTGATGGTTTTAGTGGGGGAACTTTAGGTAGGGAGACCATCTACACCAGCTAAACACCAGTAAACCCCATCTGCATTATTTTCCCCAGGTGAACCCAGGGGAACAACACAACAATTGTCTGGGTTCTGACTTTAACTCATAATTATGAGTTTCTGAGTGACAGCATCCACATTGAAAGGGTCTTTTCTCAGTGAGTGCAATTCTGACTTTAGAACTTTATATATCATAGAATACTGAGAAAAAAAGTTAGAATTGCAAACAGAGTTTTATTCAGTGGCGGAAACAAGCTTCCATATAAAAATGACAATGGGGTGTTCACTCAGAAAATACAATGATTATCCCAGAGATAAAGGTAGCATTAAATTTGGCTACTCGTGTGTATAATATAACAAACAAACCAGTCATGATATTTGGTTAAGTTATGATATAAGTTCCAATCAATTAAATATATATTTTAAGCACCAGGGTGCAAGTACATGTAATCTCTATTCTATTCCTATCAACTAAATTGTGGCACTTCATCCACTTTAATGCAGTTCCTTAAACTCATCTCCTATGGTGCAATGGGCAACACTGGCATCTGTCATAATGTTTTCTTCTGCAATTTGCCTGCTGTTATAAACTACATCAGCCTCCATCTGTCTGCAGTCAGAAGGTGAAAATAGAAAAGCATCAGTGAGCTCACAGGGAGAAGACCAAGTGTTGTGTTATTAACACCCGCCCATGACATGCACATGAGACTAAACAAAGGAGAACAAAAAAGAACAAAGGAGTGAATTTAAGGAGGGAATAGCATTTACCATTGTTTATATTTGAACAAACCTCTAACCTTAAGTATGCTACGTTCACACCGGATGCGAAAAGCGCGTCAGACGCGAATGATTTCAATGTTAAGTCAATCCAAAGACGCGTTATGCGCGTGAAAAATTCCCGCGGCGCGAATGAGGCGTGGAACGTGGCGCGGCAAATGGTGAAACTAGCCAAACGGTTCGCCTCCAAAGGGTCCGGTGGACACAAATACGGCCACGCCGCTGTTCTAGCTCTCCAGAGCAAATGTCTCGATGAATGCTCGATCAACATAAACAAAGATGGCCGTCAACGGGTTTCAGTTTTGACGCGCGTAAATTTCGCTTCAAACTTTTTATTTTACCCGCGTCAGTTTCGCTCTTGACGCGCGGATAAACACAAAGTGGTCAAGCGTCAAACTAGAAGCGGTAGACGCGAATTCGACGCGTTATTCGCGTCCGGTGTGAACGTATTAAACTCAGAGCCCGTCTACTGGAGAGCCTGCACTTCCTATTAGTCCCATTGTGCATCACCTTGGTTGCAGTTCCATTAGAATTCCACTGGAGGTGATCGCGGGCGAGAGCAAAATAAATGGGAGTATATGGGGCTAAACGGCTAAAACGTGTCTCTTTCACCTGCTTGTCGTTAAATTAACATAGATTTTATTGTTGATTCCGCAAGTTCAATATAGATTATAGGCCAAAAGTCGAATGAACGAGTACTTATGTCCTTTTGATTTCTTACAGGTTAGGCTGTTGTTGGCCGGAACACGCTAGCATTCTGCTATTGTGTGACGTCATCACATTTTTGAACGGATTTTTAGAACAGATAAGTGAACTTAAAAATACAATTTCCAGCTGAGTGTATTATCTTAGCCCTCCATTTTGAATGCAACTTTCAAATTACTTGACAAAAAATTACATCCTGAGAAAAGTGGATTTATGGGGGTGAAACCCCATTGACTCCCATTCATTCTGCACTCGACCGCGAGCGCCCCCGCATGGACAGAGATGTGTTACTGCAGCCAGTCCAGAACCCGGAAGTAACCAGCCAGTGCCAATTCTCTTCAATTAGACATTCTCTGTTAAACTTACGGTTTAACCCAGAAGTGCAGCGCCGCGTCGCGCAGTGCCATATCAAAACCATAAATAGGGCTATACTGCCCTCTTGTGTCAAATTATATTTCTAGATTTATTTTTCCAAAAAATAAAACCAAACCACAATAACCCATCCAATACACCTTTGAATTCAACAGACTCAGTAGCTGTGCGGAGTTGATAAAGCGTTGGGCTTTAATCAAGAAGACTTGAGTTCAAATCCCGTTCTTTCTTTTGTTAAATTGTTGTGATTATGTCAAACAAAGTGATTATATCAAACAAAGTGGCAAAAACAACCCGGTATCACGACAAGACGTGAAACGTTGGTTCACTTTGGAAAACGTGTAGATGTCACGGTTTAACCCCCTCAAACGTGAAACTTACACTGAAACTTAAACTTACCATAACGACCTATTGGTTTTCATTAAACCGAGAAAAATGGGATTTTGTTTTATTGACGATCACTGAGAAATGGTCTATTATTTAAAATGCAAAAAACATTTATTATTTTCAAGGTGAAAAAGACACGTTTAGCCATTACGTTTTAAATGCATCATTATATTCAAATTGCAAACACATGAGGAGAGCATGAAAGACCCACAACTGGCAGATGAACGTGCGCTCCGAAACGGTAGGAAATAAAATTAGATAGAATGGAGGATTTTAACTGTGACAAGATGATTGACAGGGCAGTTTACGGTGACAGGATGCACGCAGCACGCGACAGAGCTGTCCGTTAAAGATGACGTGATAGTATGTCCCAAAGCTTGCCTACTCTTTTGCTACACACTCAAAAGTATGTACTTTTTCCTCACAAAAAGACTACATACTTTTAGGGCGTAGTATAAGTAAGCGAATTGGGACGCAGCATATGTTACGAGTGAGCGAGCTGCCTGTGACAAGATGGCCTCCACCTTGGATGCTAGTGCAACCGGACATAGATATAAATTTACACAAGAATAGAAAGGAAATGGACAAAGTGGTTAGTATTAATACATATGTTAATGACTATATTAAAAACTCACATTACTCATTTCTTCAAATATATACAGATGGATCAAAGAATATAGAGACTGGAAGGACGGGGATTGCTTTTATATGTCCCAGAGTTTAAGGTGAGGAAGCCTGGTAGAATAACAGATGGCACATCAGTATACACAGCTGAGATGACAGCTATTTTAATGGCAATAGAGTGGGTTTATGAAGTTAGACCAAATAAGGTAATAATATGCTCTGACTCAATGTCAGTTCTTGAGAGTTTACAATTATTAGAAACAAAGAGAACTGATATTTTAACAGAAATCATGATCAAGTTATACAGTTTACGACAGGTGGGAATAATAATTCGTTTTATGTGGGTTCCAGCACATGTGGGCGTTCAAGGTAATGATCGAGGAAGCAGACAAAATAGCCAAAGAGTCATTAAAAATGGAAGAACCAAATATAAACATCTCACTAAGTAGAGCAGAAGGGAAACATTTAATTTTAGAAGCGTGCTATAGGAAATGGCAGACACTTTGGGACTCATGTCATACAGGTCGACATTATTATAAAGTCCAAAAAAAACATAAAGCGAGGCAATATAATCCACAACCTAAGCAGAAGAGAACAAGTCATTTTCACACATTTAAGAACAGGACATTCAAATCTAAATAATACTTTACACATTATAGGGAAACATGACACAGGTTTATGTGAAGTTTGTTCAGTAGAGGAGACAGTCGAACATATATTGAAGGAATGTAAGTCTTATAATAAGGAAAGGAGGATTCTTAAGGAAGAATTGCAAGCAGTAGGATGTCAGGAATTCAATATAACCAAATTATTAGATGATGGTCCAAACTCAGGGAAACAGATAAAGGCAATCATGAGATTTATTAAGAATAGTGGGTTATATAATAGGATTTAGGAAAATTTAGTTCATTCTCGTCACACTCCATCACAGTAGGTGGCGGTATGCACCTTTAAAGTTGGTTCGCAACCCGCCATAAGACCAAAAGAAGAAGAAGAAGACAAGATGGCCGCCAGGTGCAGACGTCGACCTGCATTGGCCAGCAGCGTGGACGACATATGGTTCATACATCCGATGGACAGGCTACTCTTCTATCCCAGGAGGCCACGGGAGAGCATACGTCATTATCAACATCGCGGAGATCAGCGGGGGTTTTCAAATGTGAGTAAACACGGTTCCTTGTGTTTAAATCGTATGTGTTAAACTAGTGTGATGAATGGCGTGGGGGTGTATCTTTTTGTGTTGTTTGGCGTTGGTTCCGCCCGTCTGAACCTTTTCGTAGATGTCCTTATTGATGATCGATCTCACCTGGACGGGAGGACAGCAGAGGGGAAGTTCGTGGGGACGTGATTGGCTTCTCGCGCTCGGAGGGAAACGGGGACGCTTTGTGTTGCTCGAGACCATTAGGGTTTGTCCGGCAACGAAGATAGCTAGCTAGAGAGACTTCATCGGTGTAGTAATAGTGGGACGGGGGTATACATAGTTCCCACATGACGTCACAACATACGGGCATTTGCCGACCCGGCGCCATTGCTTAGGGCAAAACATAAGAAGAAGCAATACGAGTTGAACGAAGTGAAATGAGTTTCGTGCTATAAAGTGAAAATGGTCATCTCCTGCTGAGTCAATGGATGATAAAATCGTGCCGGAGGTTCAGTTAAATCAGGATTTTACACTATACCCGTCATTAGACTCCATATGGATGTGAGAAGACTAAGCTTTTGTCCGAACAACGACAGAGATTATGGCTGGCGAGCATAAACAGGAAAGAAACTCACTCAAAACACGCAAGAATTTGTTTGACAAAAGCACAATGTTGTGTTTTATTGCGAGTGTAAATAAATATAAGTTAACACGTTGCAGTTTGAATAATGTCCTGAACAAAATGACGAGGTATTAAAAACATACAAAACAACATTGTTTCCACTGTTTGATCTCACATTCCAGCATTGCAATCTCAGATTATGTCCCTAAAGATCCCGCGTATAATGTAGTTCCTCATTACATTAATTAAATTGCACGCGAGTTATTTATTTTAATATTCATGCACCGAACCATGACGCCCGCAAGTACATGCATATAACAGAAATCACCGGTGACTGGGGAACATAGGAATTAAGTTGTGCAGGCTATGGCTTTTTAATAGACAGATTAGCATCATGCTACTTCGCTATGATGACTTAAGTTACTTTTCCATTGATTGCACTTGAGCAAACGTCACCAAACCAACCCCACGTCAATCTGATCGTACACCTCCAGTGTTTTCCAGGCTTGGAATTGCTCACATGTGTAAAAACTCTTCACCAATACCAGATAATTGTACACATGAAAATACTGTATCTGAGGCAAAGTTGCATAATCGGTGCTCAGTGCTTCTTTTGTTGCATAAGGATACACACCATTTATGAATGAAATTTTCGCATTGTACCTCTCTATGTCTTGTTTTAATAGTCTCTTTATAATCTATTACACTTTGTCTTTTCATGATTTGCATAACAATATAAACAGACATAAATATTTGTTTGTAAAACGACATTCTCTGATAAAACGTTGTAAACGCCTATGGTAAACACAGCGGTTTTGCCCTCAAAGATGGCGTCTCCGGGGAGGTCACGTGACAATTTTTTTTGCCTGTGGGAACTATGTATAGGAGCGCTGGACACTTGTTCCTGGAGCGATTAAAAGAGCTGCGTCTCGCATAAAATAAAGAACTCGTGCAGAACCAGTGATCCTTAAAGAGAACCTAGCGTGAGGAGGACTAATTAATGCCATTATTGTGATTGCTGTGGCTGGGACGGACAAACAACGCGTGCTGCCTCTGTGGACTATTCATCACGGCTGATTCCGTTCCCCGAGACCTCTGGGCGGGGTCTTATTTGCCTGGAAATCGGGGAAGTGTTTTATATTTTAACCATTTCATGAGTTATGTGTGGGTGTGAATGTGTATGTGAGAGTTGCGCATTTTAGAGTGTGTACGCCCATTGCTTTGTGTACGCGGGACCAAGGACGATGATTTTTCCACTTGATAAACGGATTGTAGTGTGATCAAGAGTTCTAGTGTGCTGTGCTGGGCTGGGGAGTAACCATTGGAGTGTAGTGACGTTTGCAGTGTTCACTTGGGGATCGCGATTGTCCTAGTGTGCGCGTGCTGAGTTAATGTGGGATACCCTTAAGGCTAAGGGTATCCCACTTTGTTTAAGGCTACCCTTCTTGTTTTGAACTTCATGCATGTATTGCATGTTAAACAAGTATATAATGTAATATGATAACAAGACTGTTTTATTTTGGTGATGATGTGTAGCCAGATATATCAGCAGAGCGCGTGCGATTACCTGCGTCTGTCTTTGAAGTCGTGAAAAGGTTGCCGTGTACCGTCATTTTAAAACCACAAAATGTATTTTTCTGCTTTAAAAATAGCAAAAATAACTGTATCTATGTTATATATTTCTATTAGATGTGTATTTACATTATCCCGACAGTTTCCACCAACTTTCAAATACGGAGAAATAGTTTAATTCGAAGACACGGGACGTTTCTTTATTTCCGTTTCGTCGCCCGTTTATGGCGTCATATAACCGTTGACTCCTCTATTTTCTCTAACTTCCATGCATGCGGGAAGTGTTTACAGAGCTTTATTTAAATTTTCAATTCTTTGCATTTTAAAATCAACAATGTCTGGTTAGTAGTCCCAATGTAACAAAAGGCATAATTAAAAAATATGGTGCTTTTAATTAAGTGATTTAAAAAGCAGCTGCAAATGTACAAAATACACATAGGCTACCATACTCATCTTTGCAACATTATAATGACACTTTAACAATGTGTTTTTCTACCAAATTACATGTAAAATGTAGTTCATTTAACTTGCAGTGGAATGTTTTCCTCACCATCTTGTGATTTCGGGGCATGTGAGTTCCCGCACCTAATGCATAATAGGATACGCTCCAATGCGGTATTCAAGATAGTCTACATTTAGTGCGTGTTCAGGGCATTGCGCGGATAGTAACAAACGGTTTTGAGTGTAGTTCACCCAGAATGAAAATTACTGTATGCAAAAAAATTCAAGTTTATAGAGTTTTAGTGTCGGTGGTACTACATTAAACTACTGTATTATGTTGAGTATAATAAAGCAATGAGGGGGATATTTGTCAGTTCTGATAATGCCAAATGTCCTATGTTACCAATAACATTGCAAGCATATTCATCTAAATAAACATCTGTATTTTCAGCTTCAGAATCATGAATTCTTTTTATTCTGGTGTCTGTGGTCCTGTGCATTGGTTTCCCAGCACCAAGTCCAAACCTTTTCATTTCCACTCCCAATGTAATACCAAATTTAGCATTTTAATCAACAGTAATTTCTTTGTTTACCTTTTACCATATGTCTTGCAGTATCGCAATATCATTCGATATTCGGAGTTCACTATTATGATATATATCGAATCCTAACATGAGGGTATCGTTACACCCCTAGCCCAAAAGCTACTTGATCAATGCCCTAATTGATCAAAGGCCTATTCCTGGCTTAATCCAAGCCCTGTCTGTGAAATCAGACCTTTGAGATTAATTAACTTAAAAGTTACTTTACTAGATAGAAAAGGTGGGCATAAACATTTAAAATGTGTAAATTAGTATAAAAACAAACTCAGTATGTGTTTTCTTATTGATTTTGTCAGATCTCCTCCTTCAGTGATGCTCCTCCTCCACCAGTGAAACTCCTCCTTCAGTGAAGCTCCTCCCACTGCAGTTCACCAATAAACGCTGGAATATTTCCCTCAGCTACAAGTGAAGACGAGCATCAAACCATCAGGAAGAGCTTACACAAACACAGAGTTTATTGAAGGACACTGAGAACATGAGATCCAGAACACTGCAGAATGAAACATACTGAAGAACAAAGAGGTTGGTGTTAATTCTTGATTCTGTATTAAAGGCACAGTATGCAAGTTTCGCCACTAGAAGTCGCTTATTCTAAACAAAGGCATAGCTTGATGATGCCGTGAATGAGCGTGGAATCATTGGAGGTCTCCATCCGACCACCGCTTCGTAAGGTCCCCTCGAACCCACTATTTGTCCAATAACCCACTATATTTACCAAACGTCCCGTTACCACTCCCAGGCCATGCTTCCATCCCACAAACCCACTATTTGTCCAATAACCCACTATATATTTTTAAAGTTTTTCCGCAGTTCATGCAATTAGCTGCAATTGGGCGCGATCCCACCGGCAATCTATTGAATGGGGATTTGGGTAGTGTTTTTTTTTTGGACATTTTAATTAAAGTTCCTGTCATGATAAAAACTATTTTACTGCACTCAGCTAGGGCCCCCGAGTCCGTAGCACCAAGCGCCGTCCCATAATTCCACCGTCCACGAACCCAATGGCATAAATGCTACGTGGGATCTCAATATCTCAGCTCTGGAAGGGTCTAGAACCCCCATTTTTGCACTCAGGTTTAAGTCTCATGGCCCTCTATCAGAATCCAGAGTTTTGAGAAGATTGGGGAAACTTGATTTTTCGCCCAAAAAAAAAAAACGTAAGGGGTAACACTGTCGTTTTTTTTTTTTGGAGTCGAAATTTTGAGTTTCTCTGATCTTCTTGAAACTCTGGATTCTGATAGAGGGCCATGGGATTTAGACCTGAGTGCAAAAATGGAGGCTCTAGACCCTTCCAGTGCTGACATATTGAGATATTTATAATGGCATAAATGCTAAGTGGGATCTCAATATCTCAGCTCTGGAAGGGTCTAGAGCCTCCATTTTTGCACTCAGGTCTAAGTCTCATGGCCCTCTATCAGAATCCAGAGTTTCAAGAAGATTGGAGAAACTTATTCTTTCGCACCAAAAAAAACCCACAGGGGTACCACTGTCGTTTTTTTTGGGTCGAAATTTTGAGTTGCTCTGATATAGGCAAGGTCTGCTCTCTGCCACGCACGTTTACAGCTTTACCGTTAACCGTTTTATACCTCGACGGTTTATTTGCCAGGAGTTATTGTTCGGCTTAAGCAAAATGTGGGTTTCTATTATACTCCAGCGGCAAAGCACAGCTAAAGCCTTTAATATCCATTTATGAAGATATTCATTTCATATTCAGCGAAATTCATGAGGTAGAAAATAGGGCTGAACGATTAATTGCATTTGCGATAAAATCGCGATATGATGAAACGCGATTTTGTAATCGCAAGAGCTGCGATTACACTGGTCACGTGACACGCGAGAGAAAAGCAGTCTGCAAGATAAAAGCATCAACTTGCCACGCTACGCGGTTTGGCGTTCAGAAAAGAACAGTTTGTTTTTAATGTATGTGATATTGTGTTATTTATTCTCTCCTCAACAATCCTGGATCGATTCAGAGAATTTCAGAATCGAGTCTGAGCTTAGTTTTTAAACACAGATGCGTGATGATGCTGCGCGTGCTTTAGAAACGAACCGTTCTGCTTGCTTCTATTTTCTCGCTCTCTCTCTTCCTCACTCACACACACGACACCGCTCGAACCTTCCGAAACATAGTAGCGTTATTTCATAAAGTTCGGGATTGAACCGAATTACAAGGACATTCGCGGGCTTCATTGAACAGGTTTTGCCGCTTTGCTTGATGTTATAACGTTACACTTGCAGTGCGCGTTCTCTCCCGTGGGAATTTTCTTTACAAATGCTTCACAGAGGCATTATTTATGTCTTTTGGAATGCAGTTGGCTTCTATATTAAAACTATGAAAATCACTGAGAAGGCTGATTTCATTTTAAAATACTAACGCGTGCTTTGTGAAGAGCGCTCGTGCACGCGGCCGTGAGCGACTCATTGGTTAAATGTACTTGCATGTCAAAATGCTTTTATGACGCGAAATTAATGTGAACACGGTCAGTTATATCTTAAACCAACAGGACAAACCACATTTACAATTTCAAAAGAGATATATGCATTAGTGTGAATGCAGCTTATCATCACTCCAGCTCTTGAATGAAAAACATTCAGACAGCCTACTTTTAAATACTGAGACCACTCTTTGTTAATTGCTTGTAACGCTCTTTATTTACTAGCTTTTATATTTTGAAGCTATATTATTTTATATAGCCTATTTTAAAATTCTTAACATGTAATTGGTTTAATTAAATGTTTTTTATTTTTTAAAGTATGTGTTTTTACACAAGTAATTAAATACATATTTTAAGAGTTATTAAGATTAATTAATTAGATCGGATCATGAGCTATCTAAAGATTCCCATCTCTACTGTACAATGATGTATTGCTTGTCTTTGTCGACTAATACAGAAGGTAAAGAACTTTTTTTTAAATCGCATATTAAATCGCAATATTGGTTAAAAAAAATCGCAATTTTTCTAAATCGTTCAGCCCTAGTAGAAAATGTTATTATAGAGCCCATGAAAGCCAAAATGAGCCAATTGAGAAAGAAAGTTTGCATGTGCCTTCTGTGAGCACTGTCTCTCCAACCAAATGCCAAAAGTATTTTTTTCCAAAAGGAAGTCTACTGTTTTCATGACCATTGTCTTTTCACACAAAATGACTTGATTATCAGAAAACCTGATAAGCAAAGCCCAACTCATGCCATAGGTTGCAGTGTAGGGCTGCATTTTCATACCTGTAGGTCATTTTCTGTGTTCTGAAGCACGGATTTAATTTTTTACTCGTTCGGTTTGCTTTCACAAGGCAACATTTCAAAGCGTACCAAAATGTGTTTATGCAAGCCACATGTATAAAACGATCCTCTTATTGGTCAGAGTTCAACCAAAGAGTATAGAAGAACAAGAAGCAAAACTCTGATGCTTTTTTGGTAAAAGCCACTAGGTGGCGCTTCAGGAGCGGGGCCGCCATTTTGGGGTGAAAATTCCAACTGGAGTTACTGGACAACAGCATAGATAACAGTTTTTTGAGGTAGTTTTTTCTTCTAATTTTTCCCAAGCGGCAAAATTCTAATCTGAAAAATGAAGCCTACCCGGAAGTGGGAAAAACTGCAATCCATCGAAAATCCGCTAGAGGCCGGTCCCAAAAGGGGGTGAATATCCATAGACCTCACATTAACTCTTTCCCCGCCAGCGTTTTAAAAAAAAGTTGCCAGCCACCGCCAGGGTTTTTGACGATTTTCGCTAAATTTGAATGCCCCGCTGAATATTTTCTTCCATGAATATATGAAGATGATATATATAAAAATAAAGATCTGAGCCTCTGCTTTTAGGCAAAAAAACCCTTTTTATTTTATCTTCATCTGTTCTTTTTTTATTGCCTCTTGAACAGAGGTAGGTTTTGTCAAAAACACAACATTTTGGACAAAAAACTGAGAAAAAGGTATTTTTATCAAACAAGTGCATTTAAAAGCAGAATACATTCAGATGTTGTTTCCTTCATATATAAAACTTTCCAAAATAAATTAAAAACATAAAATAAATGTAAAATATATCAAATTTCCCAGGATGTAAGGGAAATGTAACTTTTGCAATAAAACTTCTGCCTCTGCCTCTCTGTGTTCTACCTGTGAATAATGAATAATTGGAATTACAATAAACAGGCCTAGACACACACACACACACACAAATACATATTACAATGTGGTAAATGTGCACAAAGAGAGAAATAATTTGACAATTACACCTTCATATTTAGACAGCCACACATAAATGCCTGCACACACACATAAATATTATAGTGTCATAATATTATACGATCTATCTGCGGCACGTCCATGGCTAGAACTTTCTGTGACAACACGTGCATCTCTCTCACTGACTACTTCGTCCCGATCAGATTCAGAATTATCAAATAAAGAGTGATCGGACTCCGAGTCCATTAACCTCCAGTACTTCAGCCATATACCTCTGCATTGTCTGTCTGATACATTCTCACTACTCCACTGTTTGAGACGATTGCAATCTGTTTCTCTGATCAAAGAGTTGCGCATTCATTCAGGACATGCGCGCGGGTCTTCCTTACCGTATACCACCTAAAACACGGATACCCGGAAAATTCCGTGTTTGGCGCAGATGCGTTTTTTCATTAAACCCGGAAAATTCCGTGTTTGGCGGGGAAAGAGTTAAAATGTCCGTTTTCACAGCATCAATTCATATGTTTACAGTTTGACTTTTATTGTATTTTTCGATAGGTTCCGAGTGCCTGACAACTGTGAGGTGAGTGAATTTTTTTCTAACTCGTTAGTTTAGATCGTATTTGGATGTAAAATGTATGAAAAATAAGGGCGGTTAACTTTGATTGACAGCTGATAACGGGCTGCGCCGAGTGGAATTGGACGTCTTGGCCATGATCTGACACGACGCATCTCTGTATCCTTTCTGAAACATTTGTATTTCTGAACATTTGTATTTTGTATTTCTCAAGATTTTCTAATATGGTGCCGCCCATACCCCCCATAAACAGCCTCAAACCTGTTCTTCAGAAAGTCTATGAGTGACGTCACAGACGCTTTGTCTATATTTTTTACAGTCTATGGTATTTCCATTGTATGCAACTTTACACATTTACTACTTATATTAGTTACCGACTCCATTAGGCCTGAAATATATTTTGTACGTTTTAATCCCCTGGATCATGCTACAAACATGATGATCATTGATGCGCTGTGTCCGTTATCCTATAACTTTAATTGCCACTTTGAACAGTGGCTGTGTTTTTTTTTGTTTACGTAGTTTTGTTTTAACGGTCATTAATATAAGATAATACTGCGAAATACTTGTGTTGCAATGGAGCGTTCACTTCTTGTCAATATACGTTCTTTGGTTCAACCGTTTTCATTCCTCAAGATGGACAGAGATAATCGCTCCGCTGGCTTTGTTTATTCGAATGTAGCCTTGATTCCTGCTCTGACTGATAAATTAAATATTAAAAAATATATTACATTTATGAAGCAAGTTAGGCTTCGTCAAGACAGCATTCTTGCAACACGGAATCCTGCACACGTTTCTCTTATGAACTGTCTCAGAGTCATTCTTTGGTAACACTTTACTTGAAGGGGTATGCATAAGACTAACATGATGTATTATGAATATGAAGGAAGGTTTATGCATGTTTGTGACAACTGTCATTAAGTGTCTTTTGCTCAGTTATGAAAGTTTTAATGCAAATATGACATTGTTTGAGATGTCTTTGTTATGACACCTTGACATTACCAAGCAGGGATGGAAATCAACTCTTTTGTCCACCGGCGGCCACTGTGGATTTCAAAATCGACCAGCCACTCGACGTGTTTACTAGCCACTTTCTTGTTTTTAACCGACAATGTGTAACTGGTAACACTTTACAATAAGGTTCATTAGTTAATGTATTTACTAACGTGCACTAACCATGACCAATACATTTGTTACTGCATTTGTTCATCTTTGTTAATGTTAGTTCATGAAAACACAGCTGTTCATTGTTAGTTCATGTTAGTTAACGGTGAATTAACTAATGTTAACAAGATTTTAATCAAGTATTAGTAAATGTTGAAAATAACATTAACAAAGATTAACAAATGCTGTATATGTGCTATTCATTATTAGTTCATATTAACTAATGTAGTTAACTAATGTTAACTAACGAACCTTATTGTAAAGTGTTACCGTGTAACTGCATGTGAAAGTTAATGTGTATCTACATGTGAGTTAATGTGTAACTGCATGTGAGTTAATGTGTAACTGCATGTGAAAGTTAATGAGTAACTGCATGTGAAAGTTAATGTGTAACTGCATGTAAAAGTTATTTAGTAACTGCTGTGAAAGTCGATGTGTAACTGCAGTGAAAGTCTATGTGTAACTACAGGTGAAAGTCGGTGAGTAAAGTGCATGTTACTGTTGATGAGTATCTGCAGATGAAGTTTATGAGTAGCTGCAAGTGGAAGTTAATGTGTAACTGCTGGTGAAAGTTGTTGAGTAAATGCTTGCGAAAGTCATATGTGTAACTGCGTGTGATAATTAATGTGTAACTGCAGGTGAAAGTACGAGTAACTTGAGGTGAAAGTATGAGTAACTTGCAAGCGAAGTTAACGTGTAACTGCAGTGAAATGGTGAGTAGCTGTACGTGAAGTTAATGAGTAACTTGCAAGCGAAGTTAATGAGTAGCTGCATGCGAAAGGCAACGAGTAACTGCAGTGAAAGTTAATGTGTAACTGCATGCGAAAGCTAATGTGTAACTGCAGTGAAAATCGATATGTAACTGCATCGGAAAATGTCCAGTAGCTGCATGCGAAAGGTAACGAGTAGCTGCATGTGAAAGATATGAGTACTTGCATGTGAAAGACGAGTAGCAAGCATGTGAAAGATAATGAGTAACTGCAAGCGAAGTTAACCGGTAACTGCATGTGAAAGTCTGTGTAACTGCAGAGAAAGTTGATGTGGAACTGCATCTGAAAGTTGATGAGTAATTTGTAAGCGAAGTTAATGAGTAGCTGCATGTGAAATGATAAGTAACTGCACTGAAGTTAATGAGTAACTTGCAAGCGAAGTTAATGAGTAACGGGCATGCGAAAGGCGACGAGTAACTGCTTGTGAAAGTTGATGTGTAACTGCATGTGAAAGCTAATGTGTAACTGCAGTGAAAATCGATAGGTAACTGCGTGAGAAAGTTGTTGAGTAATTGCAAGCGAAAGTTAATGAGTAGCTTCATGTGAAAGTTAACGAGTACCTGCCTGTGAAAAATGATGAGTACCTGCATGTGAAATGACGAGTAACAGCATGCGAACGATAATGAGTAACTGTATGTGAAAGTTAATGTGTAACTGCATGTGAAAGTTAATACTGGTAGGTTGGTTAATGTGTAACTGTATGTGAAAGTTAATACTGATAGGTTGGTTTGTGTAACTATGAAAGTTAATACTGATAGGTTGGTTTATGTGTAACTGCATGTGAAAGTTAATACTTGTAGGTTGGTTAATGTGTAACTGTATGTGAAAGTTAATACTTGTAGGTAGGTAGGTTAATGTGTAACTGTATGTGAAAGTTAATACTGGTAGGTAGGTTAATGTGTAACTGTATGTGAAAGTTAATACTGGTAGGTAGGTTAATGTGTAACTGTATGTGAAAGTTAATACTGGTAGGTTGGTTTATGTGTAACTGCATGTGAAAGTTAATACTTGTAGGTTGGTTAATGTGTAACTGTATGTGAAAGTTAATACTTGTAGGTAGGTTGGTTAATGTGTAACTGTATGTGAAAGTTAATACTGGTAGGTAGGTTAATGTGTAACTGTATGTGAAAGTTAATACTGGTAGGTTGGTTTATGTGTAACTGCATGTGAAAGTTAATACTTGTAGGTTGGTTAATGTGTAACTGTATGTGAAAGTTAATACTTGTAGGTAGGTTGGTTAATGTGTAACTGTATGTGAAAGTTAATACTTGTAGGTAGGTTGGTAGGTTAATGTGTAACTGTATGTGAAAGTTAATACTGGTAGGTAGGTTAATGTGTAACTGTATGTGAAAGTTAATACTGGTAGGTAGGTTAATGTGTAACTGCATGTGAAAGTTAATACTTGTAGGTAGGTAGGTTAATGTGTAACTGTATGTGAAAGTTAATACTTGTAGGTAGGTAGGTTAATGTGTAACTGCATGTGAAAGTTAATACTTGTAGGTAGGTAGGTAGGTTAATGTGTAACTGCATGTGAAAGTTAATACTGGTAGGTAGGTTAATGTGTAACTGTATGTGAAAGTTAATACTGGTAGGTAGGTAGGTAGGTAGGTTAATGTGTAACTGCATGTGAAAGTTAATGTGTAACTGCATGTGAAAGTTAATACTGGTAGGTAGGTAGGTAGGTAGGTTAATGTGTAACTGTATGTGAAAGTTAATACTGGTAGGTAGGTAGGTAGGTTAATGTGTATCTGTATGTGAAAGTTAATACTGGTAGGTAGGTAGGTAGGTTAATGTGTAACTGTATGTGAAAGTTAATACTTATAGGTAGGTTGGTTAATGTGTAACTGCATGTGAAAGTTAATACTGGTAGGTAGGTTAATGTGTAACTGTATGTGAAAGTTAATACTTATCAGAGGTGGGGGACTCGAGTCACATGACTTGACTCGAGTCTGACTCGAGTCACAATTTTCAGGACTTGTGACTTGCTTGATTAAAGTACAAAAATGACTTGACTTGACTTTGACTTGAGAACAAGTTACTTGAGACTTGACTTGACTTGAAGTGGAAGACTCGACAATGACTTGAACATATAATAAACAAACAGCAATACAGTTAATTAAAATATATATTATGACGTCAGCATCAAAATATCGGCATCTGTGCCTTTACGCTGCTCAATTCAAACCGCGCTAAACGGAAGTTCCGATAGCGTCTCCCTGATGCCCGCAAATGAGTTATAATCTCCCGGAATCTAGAGCGAGATACTGCGCGTATAACATACATAGCGTGCGGCGTGTGCACGGCAGAGATATGGGAAGCCAAACAAACCAAAAGTGGGACGAGACAGCGGGGCTTTACAGAGCTCGTGCCGCGCAGACATGTCATCTGCACGGTTCAATGATCCGAGCCGCGCAGCCGATTCGTCAGCGCAGCGCGGACGTGTTTCCTAGCGACACTCAATAGTCAGCGCTGTACTGACCAATTTAAAGCAACGCAAACCATATGCTACATATGCCCCCCCCCCCCCTAACATTACATTCATTGAGATATACCTCCCTGAAATGAATTCTTGTAGGTTGGGATGTCTGTATATGCAGCATAGATATATACACGGCTGTGCAGCTGCAAATGCGTTTTACATATAGGTTTCAGTAAATCGAGGAAAAGGAGTTTCCGAAGACATTTGTTGGCTATGATAAGAAAAACTACTGAATTAAAAAAAAAATTGCATTTTATATTCTCATACATTTCATACATTTTATATTTTACATTTATATAAGATATAAGATATTACATTTTAGATTTCATACATTTTAGACCGTTTCAATTAATTTGAATTAGACAGATTGGATTATACATCTTAGAATCGATACATCTTAGACTCTGAACGTTTTGTGTAAACAACACAATTTTATTTTATTTTCAGATATTAATGTAGCACAGATATGCATATGATTAATATAGCAAATGTAAGATACATAATATATGTATAAAAGTTCATCTTTTCTGTGCAAAAATAAATATGTATCGAAAAAATTTACCTCTATTTATTTTATTAGTGTGACTTGACTTTACTTGAAACTTATCAGGACTTGACTTGACTTGCTTAGGGTGAACCCTTGACTTGACTTGACTTGCTTGATTTATCTGAACTGCGACTTGAGACTTGACTCGAGACTTGATGGTTAAGACTTGAGACTTGCTTGGACTTGACCATGTGTGACTTGTCCCCACCTCTGATACTTATAGGTAGGTAGGTTGGTTAATGTGTAACTGCATGTGAAAGTTAATACTGGTAGGTAGGTAGGTAGGTTAATGTGTAACTGTATGTGAAAGTTAATACTGGTAGGTAGGTAGGTAGGTTAATGTGTAACTGTATGTGAAAGTTAATACTGGTAGGTAGGTAGGTAGGTTAATGTGTAACTGTATGTGAAAGTTAATACTTATAGGTAGGTTGGTTAATGTGTAACTGCATGTGAAAGTTAATACTGGTAGGTAGGTTAATGTGTAACTGTATGTGAAAGTTAATACTTATAGGTAGGTAGGTTGGTTAATGTGTAACTGCATGTGAAAGTTAATACTGGTAGGTAGGTTAATGTGTAACTGTATGTGAAAGTTAATACTGGTAGGTAGGTTAATGTGTAACTGCATGTGAAAGTTAATACTTGTAGGTAGGTTGGTTAATGTGTAACTGTATGTGAAAGTTAATACAGTGGGTAGGTAGGTTAATGTGTAACTGTATGTGAAAGTTAATACTTGTAGGTAGGTTGGTTAATGTGTAACTGCATGTGAAAGTTAATACTTGTAGGTAGGTTAATGTGTAACTGTATGTGAAAGTTAATACAGTAGGTAGGTAGGTTAATGTGTAACTGCATGTGAAAGTTAATACTTGTAGGTAGGTTGGTTAATGTGTAACTGCATGTGAAAGTTAATACTTGTAGGTAGGTTAATGTGTAACTGCATGTGAAAGTTAATACTTATAGGTAGGTTGGTTAATGTGTAACTGCATGTGAAAGTTAATACTGGTAGGTTGGTTTATGTGTAACTATGTGAATGTTAATACTGGTTGGTAGGTATGTTTGTTAATGTGTAATGTGGGATCACATTATAAAATAAATGTTTTTTTCCAAAACACGTTGGCCACAATTACTCATACCCTTTTATTAAATACCTTTTTGCAATCTCTTTTTGCCAAGATAACTGCTCTGAGTTTTCTGCTATAATGCCTGATGTGTTTGGACAACACCTGACCTGAGATCAGAGACCATTCCTCCATACAGACTCTCCAGATCCCCAGATCCATGTTTGTGCTTCTTCTCTTCAGTTCGGACCACTCATTTTCTATAGGGTTCTGGGACGGTCATGGCAGAAGCTTCATTTTGTGCTCCCTAACAAATTTTTGTGTTGATTTTGATGTTTGTCTTGGATCGTTGTCCAGATGGCAGATCCAACCATGGCCCATAATAAGATTTCTAGCAGAAGGTGTCAGGTTTTGATTTTTTATCTGTTGATATTTAATAGAATCCACAATGCCATGTGTCTGAATAAGAAGTCCAGGACCTCCTGCTGAAAAATAGGTCCCCAACATTAAAGATCCAATGGTTTATTAAATTGTACACATGGTACTTTTTATCCTCATGTCCACCAAACTATCTAGTGTGCTTACTGCCAAAAAGCTCTTTTTTTAGTCTCATCTGACCACAGAACCCTGTGCCGTTTGAAGATCCAGTCGTGTCTGACACCTGAATATGCTGGAGTTTGTTTTTGGAGGAGTGAGGAGGATCTTTCTTGAAACCCTCTCAAACAACATGTGGGGATGTATGGGTTGTTTGATATTTTTTTTTTATTTAATGCTGGTAGGTAGGTTAATGTGTAACTGCATGTGAAAGTTAATACTGGTAGGTAGGTAAGGCAAGTTTATTTATATAGCACATTTCATACACAATGGCAATTCAAAGTGCTTTACATAGAAAAAATTAAAATAATCAAAAGAAATCAGAATAATTAGAACAGTTTAGAATAAAACATATGAAAAATAAAAATAATTATAAAAATAAAATACAGTAAATAATTAAAACAATTTAGAATAAAAAATAAAACGAAGTACAGTAACAGTCGGACGAACAGTGGCAAAATGTACAGCTAAACAGATGTGTTTTGAGCCTGGATTTAAATGTGACTACTGTAAGAGCTCACCTGATCTCTTCTGGAAGCTGGTTCCAGTGGCGGCTGCTGGCATAATAGCTAAAAGCAGAATCTCCATGCTTAGAGTGAACCCTTGGTGTTTCTAGCTGATGTGAGTGATCTAGGTAGGTAGGTTTGAATAAGCATAAAAAAATGATTTGTGTGCTATCAACATTTCCATTAGTTTTTAAAGGGCCTACTAGGCTGTTTTTATTTTGCAGCTCTCCTACAACAGGTTTACATTAACCCAATGTCAAAAGCACCATTTTACTCATGCACCGAAACGGTTCAATACGAATACATGTACCGTTACACCCCTACTTCCTTGTAATACACCCTATGTTCTATTGCAAATCCTTTGTAACATTGTTGGCTCTGTGACACAGTGCATGTTCTAGTCTAGAAGATCATCATGCTGAAGTCCGGCTGCACCCCCTGTCCAAGACAATCTCCACGGCTATGAACTCGATTAGTAAGCAAAACCTCAAACATACAGTGCACTACTGTTCAAAAGTTGGGGTCTGTAAGATTTATGCTTTTGAATGAAGTCTCACACTTTACATTTTTTTTCATTGAGACTGTTCTTGAGAAACCTGTGGGATAAATTATCGGCGGCAAATGTTATAATGGTCATAGTTATAATAATAATTAATTTAACTATTAACCAACCTACCTACACTAAGCTTCTCTTAGTGTAGAATGTGTTTTAATAGTCAAGTTGCTGAATATGTTTTTTTTTTTGAGGGGTTTTTTTTAGGGGTTTTTTTTTTAGAAGAGAGGACTGATGCTTCTCTTATTGGTAGAGCTTAGGACTGATGCTTCGACACGTCAAGCACATACAGCTTAAGACTCAAGACTCACACACACACTACCCCCCCCTTTGGTTTGGTCTTTTGGGTGTGCAGACTCGTCGGGACCGGTTGATTCCTCTTGGCTCCCTCTGGTTGCTGGTCCTGACCCGGGATTGAACCTTTGACGGCTCTTAAACATGGCAACAGGACGTTCTGGCAAGGTTCTCTCAAAGTTATGAACAAACGTTTTTCCAGAAACATAAACAGAGGGTTTGTTAAGAGTCTGTTCGGTAAAACTTGTTTAAAATGTAACATGTTCCAATAAAGTTTGTAAAGTGATAATTTTAAGTTCTATTAAACGTTTTAAACAACTGGACACTGTTCAGGGAACATTCAGAAATAACGTTTCATAATTTATTTGGAATGGAATTTATACACTTTTTATTCATAAGTATGCAGTGTCAAACTACATCTCTGACGTTCATAACAAAACAAACCGTTTGAAAATCGGTAGAAAATCGAGCAAGTTATGGTCATTTAAATAGTACATGCACCATTAACACAATGTTACGAGTGAGCGAGCTGCCTGTGACAAGATGGCCGCCAGGTGCAGACGTAGACCTCCATTGGCCAGCAGCGTGGACGACATATCTAGCCTTTATATAGATATCTATGGGTAAGATGGCTTCTAAAACCATTCCAGCAGCTGATTGGTGGTTCAACGGCTGATTGGATCTTGGAGCTCCTCCTACTCGTCAGTGGCTGCAGCTGGCTGGGCTCTTTAAAAAGCCTAGTTTTGGATCTGTTCACTCTCTGCAGTTGGTGTCTTTGTGTCTGAAAACAAGATGACTCCACTTTCACCGCTGCTTTTGTTTCCAGGTCTGTCATAGTCATTAGACGTGTGTGGCTCTTTTTGTCTTGGTTTATTGTATGTTAAATGAAGTTCTCTACAGGCTTCTCGGGTAGATGGAGATTCGGTGCAGAAGCTTCAGTCTTCAGAGCGACTGAAGAGCTAAATCATGTTCAGACGTTCCCTATTTCCAATCCAGGACAAACGGGTGAGCTGTGAATGATCTTGGTTGAAGCATCATTTTCAAATGCATTATCCAATGTATGTGAGTTTGTTTGTGTCTTTGCAGTTCATTTCAGAGTTATCTCCATGAAACCGAACTTTGTGCCTTTTGATCAAATGGTAAGACCAGATGTTTCACCATTTTGAGTTTTCTGACCATAAATGAAAAGCAGGTTGTTTTAAGATGAACACATTTCAACTTCAATGACCGCTTTTAAATGTTTATTTCTGTTTTTTAATTGTCTATCTTCGTTCTCCTACCAGATGAATGCCACGGGCTGTGCCTCTCTTACTGTTGATGCGTCAGTGTTTTTCAACCCCAACGTTGAAGAGCAAGTGCAAGACACATTTCTTGTGAATGACACTGAGGAGAGAACAGGTGAGCTATTGGCTGATCTGAACCATATACTCTTTATGATCTTTAGAAGACTTTAAGCCACAAAGTTGATGTTCTCTACTGTTTGGATTTTCTCTCGCAGATGTAATGTGTCAAAATCTGCAACGGTGTCCATTATGTGTCTAGTTGACAAAGTCACATTTGTGGACCTCTTGGTTCGATGCTTAATGGAAAGGTAAGCAAAATGTCATCCCTTATTGAAGAAGCCTTCAAATTGGTTCCCTTTCCTAACCTTGATCATTCCTAACAGATCTACGTGACTCGACAAAGCTGTATATCTCTTGGAGGGGAGCAACTGCCCAACAAACTGCTTTCGAATCATCCACAAACAAGAATGGATGGGCTGCGTTCTCCCTAAACACTGTTAATCTTAAGGCTGATCTGAATCTGGTATGTTGATGATGGATAAATTATATATTTGGGAAAATAAAGTAAAAAAAAAACCAGGAAAATAATAAAGTAGTGTTTAAAGTCTAGTGTCTTTTTTGTGTGTAATGGTCTTTTTTTGTGTGTTTTAATGGTCTAGTTACTGAATGTGGTGTTTGAGGTTTTTTCATATAAAGGGTTTTTTCTTTAGGTTTTTTTGAGATTTTTTTATTGAGAAGAGAAGTTGCTCATAAAAACCTGAGAAGAGAAGTTGCTCAAAAAAAGCTGAGAAGAGAAAGTTCTCAAAAAAGCTGAGAAGAGAAGACTGATGCTTCTCTTAATGTAGAGTGTGTTTTAATGGTCTAATAACTGAATATGTTTTTTTTTTAGATTTTTTCCTTTAAAGGTTTTTTTTGAGGGGTTTTTTGAGAACAGAAGCTTCTGTTTGTGTAAAATGTGTTTCAATGGTCTAATAACTGAATGTGGTGTTTGAAGGTTTTTTTTTTTTTAGGTTTTTTTTTTTTTAGGTTTTTTTTTGAGGGTTTTTTTTTAGTTTTTTTTATTTATTTATTTTTTTGTCTTTTTTGAGTTTGTTTTTTTAGGTGTTTTTTTTAGAAGAGAAGCTTCTCTTAGTGTTGAATGTGTTTTAATAGTCAAGTTGCTGAATATGTTTTTTTTTTTAGTTTTTTTTAGTTTTTTTTTTGAGGTTTTTTTTATTTATTTATTTATTTATTTTTTGCATTTTTTTGAGTTTGTTTTTTTATGGTTTTTTTTTTTTTAGAAGAGAAGCTTCTCTTAGTGTTGAATGTGTTTTAATAGTCAAGTTGCTGAATATGTTTTTTTTTTTGAGGGGTTTTTTTTTAGGGGTTTTTTTTGAGAAGAGAGGACTGATGCTTCTCTTATTGGTAGAGCTTAGGACTGATGCTTCGACACGTCAAGCACATACAGCTTAAGACTCAAGATTCAACTGTCATCTATTATTATAGAGCTTAAGACTCAACCGTCATCTATTATTATAGAGCTTAAGACTCAAGACTCAACCAACCTCTATTTTTATAGAGCTTAAGACTCACCGTCATCTATTATTATAGAGCTTAAGACTCAAGACTCAACCGTCATCTATTTTTATAGAGCTTAAGACTCAACCGTCATCTATTATTATAGAGCTTAAGACTCAAGACTCAACCAACATCTATTTTTATAGAGCTTAAGACTCAAGACTCAACCGTCATCTATTTTTATAGAGCTTAAGACTCAAGACTCTTGACATCTATTTTTATAGAGCTTAAGACTCACCGACATCTATTTTTATAGAGCTTAAGACTCAAGACTCTTGACATCTATTTTTATAGAGCTTAAGACTCACCGACATCTATTTTTATAGAGCTTAAGACTCAAGACTCAACCAACATCTATTTTTATAGAGCTTAAGACTCACCGTCATCTATTATTATAGAGCTTAAGACTCACCGTCATCTATTATTATAGAGCTTAAGACTCAAGACTCAACCAACATCTATTTTTATAGAGCTTAAGACTCACCGACATCTATTTTTATAGAGCTTAAGACTCAAGTCTCTTGACATCTATTTTTATAGAGCTTAAGACTCACCGACATCTATTTTTATAGAGCTTAAGACTCAAGACTCAACCAACATCTATTTTTATAGAGCTTAAGACTCACCGACATCTATTTTTATAGAGCTTAAGACTCAAGACTGAACTGACATCTATTCTTATAGAGCTTAAGACTCAAGACTCTTGACATCTATTTTTATAGAGCTCAAGACTTAACCAACATCTATTTTTATAGAGCTTAAAAGTATCCAAGTAATTATCCAAGTGTTTAAAGTATCCAAGTAATTATCCAAGTCTTTAAAGTATCCAAGTAATTATCCAAGTGTTTAAAGTATCCAAGTAATTATAAGTATCCAAGTATCCAAGTGTTTAAAGTATCCAAGTAATTATAAGTATCCAAGTATCCAAGTGTTTAAAGTATCCAAGTAATTATCCAAGTGTTTAAAGTATCCAAGTAAGTATCCAAGTGTTTAAAGTATCCAATTAAGTAAATCCAATTAAGTAATTAGGTAAGTATCCAATTAAGTAAGTATCAATTAAGTAATTAGGTAAGTATCCAATTAAGTAAGTATCCAATTAAGTAATATCCAAGTAATTATCCAATTATATTATTATATTATTAAACGTCGCGAAAATTAATGTTTAAGCAGTATAACCGCAGCGACGGGGGTTCCGAAACCTCGGGGGGGGGACACACACACACTACCCCCCCCTTTGGTCTTTTGGGTGTGCAGACTCGTCGGGACCGGTTGATTCCTCTTGGCTCCCTCTGGTTGCTGGTCCTGACCCGGGATTGAACCATTAACCTTTGGAAGGCGAAACGAGGCCTCATCCACTACGCCACCGGAGCCTGCACACTTCTAACACTTCTCTTCGTACGTTTATCTTTCGAAACGGAGTCTAAACGCACAAACGCAACAAGAAGCTGGAATAGAACCGGCAACCTCTCGCTTCAGAGCCGGTTCCGCTACCACTGCACCACTGAAGATGACACGGTTCTGACACTTCTCTTCGTACGTTTATCTTTCGAAACAGAGCCTAAACGCAACAAGAAGCTGGAATAGAACCGGCAACCTCTCGCTTCAGAGCCGGTACCGCTATACCACTGCACCACTGAAGACGAGATGGTTCTAACACTTCTCTTCGTACGTTTATCTTTATGGAGGAATTTTAACAGTGTTTAAGTGTTTTTTTTTTTTTTTTTTTTTTTTTTTTTTGGAAGACGGCACGCTTCTGAAACCAACTCGGCACGCTGACTTTCAACCGTCAGAACCGTGCCGTCTTCAGAGGCTCAGTGGTAGCGGAGATACTTCTCTTCTTCGTACGTTTATCTTCCGAAGCGGAGTCTAAACGTAACAAGAAGCTGGAATAGAACCCTTAACCACTCGCTTCAGAACCGGTACCGCTACCACTGCGCCACTGAAGATGACACGGTTCTGACACTTCTCTTCGTATGTTTATCTTTCGAAACGGAGCCTAAACGCAACAAGAAGCTGGAATAGAACCGGCAACCTCTCGCTTCAGAGCCGGTACCGCTATACCACTGCACCACTGAAGACGAGACGGTTCTAACACTTCTCTTCGTACGTTTATCTTTATGGAGGAATTTTAACAGTGTTTAAGTGTTTTTTTTTTTTTTTTTTTGGAAGACGGCACGCTTCTGAAACCAACTCGGCACGCTGACTTTCAACCGTCAGAACCGTGCCGTCTTCAGAGGCTCAGTGGTAGCGGAGATACTTCTCTTCGTACGTTTATCTTCCGAAGCGGAGTCTAAACGCAACAAGAATTTGGAATAGAACCCTTAACCACTCGCTTCGGAACCGGTACCGCTACCACTGAGCCACTGAAGACGACACAGCTCTGGCTGTTCTCTTCATATGTTTATCTTTATGGAGGAATCTTAACAGTGTTTTAGGAGTTCAAATATGGAGTGATTAATCACATGACAATTAGGACTCAGGTGAATGGCTCAATGTTCTGGAACCATGTGACCATGAAGTAAAGATGGCTGAAACCAGGCCATGCGCTTCCAAAGCAGCATGTGGAGCTTGAGATGAATGTGAATCCTGAGTTAGTGTTTGATAAAGATATCAGGTCTGATTGGTTTTTAACCAAAACTCCTAAGCAGAAAAAACAAGCTCAGTCTAAACAAGTGCTAGTTGACTTAAAACATAAATCTGTTGAACATCCCTAACCCTTCTGAACATCTTCAAACAAGGTAATGCTGTTTGTTTTTGTGAATATATATATATATGAACGATTAGTTGAAGTCAGTGCTGGGTAGTAACTGATTACATGTAATTTAATTACCTAATAAATTGTGCTTTAAAAAAACAATCAGACTATAGCTACTTTTAAAATTGATTCTCAGAGTTTGATTTACAGAAATAACTGGTATTTTCTCAACATTACAGCTCCTGACGAACATAATTAATCTTTTTTTTCAGTAATCCTCTTTCGATGTAATATATTTGCTTGAAGTTGCCCTGAAATTTTAAGAAGCTCATAAGTCAATAATTTAACATTAGCATGTTCATCTTTCTCTGATGTCGTATAATGCAAGTAAAGAAAGCATTGCATCATTATTAAGTGTTTTAGATTTTAGACACTCCCTGAAATTCCTTCACAAACCCTGGTTTGGGAAACCCTAACATCAGGGAATAGGACAAAATTTGGTATGGTATTATCTTCAAATATTCAAATCTAAGTGTTTAGAAGTTAGTGGGATCTCGAAACCATATGCTTCGCGTTAGAAGCTTGTGAACGCAGGCTGGCTCTCCGCCGACTAAAGCAGAGCCGTGGAGAGCCGCTTCGACATGCTTTCATTGTTTTAATTTCATCATTTGAGCTGAAATGACGGGTTGGGGGGGTTTATGTCGTCCAGATTTGCTTCCCCTGGTCTGCATTTACGGCAGACATACGTTCTTCTCTCGCACAAAAACTGAATTTCAAACCAAATATGTAAAATTCCACGAAATTCCACGTTAACACTAGATTCCACGATAATTGGCCAAGTGGACCAGGTCAATGATGTCATGATCTACAGGGCTGTGATGTCGTGCCGTTTGTGTGTGTGAGGCCGGACGCCCCACCGTGAGTCCAGGGAGCCGATGGTCTCCTCAAAGAACAGAAAACACTCCCTTTCCTCGAGACTGAGGAACTGCAGATCATCTTCCTAGAGAGAGAGAAAGTTAAAGCAAACATTGAATGACTGCTAGTTGGCACTATAATATTATATTAAAATCTATAATATTAACCCTTATGTGCTGTTGTGGCTTTTTTCAGCCACTAAGGGGTATTTTTTTAGTCTTAATTTGGCCATAACTTTTTCCTTGTTTCAGCAAATGGAATGATTTTTGGTGACAAATCTTATTTTGACACATATTTTGGGAAAATGCTTTGAAATTTTTCAAAAACTCAACAGTACACTCTGGGCAAATTCACTACCCTTTCGTTATGTTCGTGGCTGAAAAAAGCCACTACTTTAAACTGCTGTAAAAATGTATCAGATAAATATTTTTTTCACATTTTTTTGCATAAATCTATTAACCAACCTCAGTCCTGATCAAAACTACTAAATTTTTCAAAAAAATTCAGGATTTTAAATCTTTAATTGCCAAATTCATAAATGATGTCACTGATTTGGGGGAAAAAAACCACAAAATGACTTATTTTCAATATAAAATATGATTGTGGACTGGATTTTTTTTTTACCTTTTATCACAGTCTTGGACATGTCAAAGATTAGAAACAACATTGGTTTTGATGCATTGTTAGTTTTTGTGCAGCATCAGATTTTAACTTTTTCTCCCTCATTTACTGTTCGTGGCTGTTTTTGCCCCATTGACTTCCATTATAACCACATTTTTTTAATGAAAAGCCATGACACCATAAAATCATGCATTTTTGATTGTTGATGGTTTTCCCTGTTGGGAAGAGGTAAAATTTGTAATTTTTACTGTTGATAACCAGGTGGAACCATTTAACCCTTTAGACAGGCCTGTGCAAAAAAAAAAAAGCTTAGTTTCTGGCTTTTACATGGAGTTATATGGAGTATAATAGCATATTACAGTGTGTATACAGTATGTGTGTGTGTGCGTGAGTGTGTGAGAGAGTGTGAGAACTCACCTTGATGCGTCTGAGAAAATAAAAATGTATACTTCAGCTCTCAAAACTACATGGAGTAAACAAAAACAAAGTAAGTGTATTTATGCATCTGCTGCCTTTTGATGGTGAGAAATGCAGACTAAACAAAAACAAAGCAAGTGGATATAAACGCTTGTCATTTGATGGTGAGAAGAGCAGCAAGCAACATGAGAAAGGGCTTGACTTGTAGTGAAGTTTTAGAGATGATTATGCAGTCTGACCCCTCCAGCGAGCTGCAGGAGGTATTGTCTTCTCACTCTGACCGCAGACTCAGGACAGTCAGATCCTGGTGTGGATGTGGCACCCTCATCATCATCTCAAGCTTCCACTGAAGGCGAGGAGGATTCAGAGGATCCTGGATCTGGGTGGACTGGGAGAATCTTGAGAGGGACATGGTGGTTCTGAAAATCGCACGACCACTGCGATCATCCCACAGGCAACGTGTGGACTCCCCTCTGGATCTGTAGACGCTGGCCAAAATCAGTAGCCCCATGTAGGAACAGCGATCTGTGGAGTCCACCCCAGTCCAGTTTCTCATTGTGCGGTGCCCATGGAGGTTGGTCATGCTGACAATGAGGTCAGTCGTCTCCTCAGTAAAAAACAGATTGAACACAGAATCCATGTTCTGGACCCTTGCGATAGCATAGCGTGTCAGGCCTCGACTCAAGCCTCTTGCAGGCTGAAGAAAGGGAGTTGTCTCCGCATTGGTGGAAAACCATACTTCACCATTTCTCCCAATCCACCCCGATCCAGGATCCACAGAATCCTCCTGCTTTCAGTGGAAGCTAGAGCTCACTGAAGGCCAGGAGGATTCAGAGGATCCTGGATCTGTGGACTCCACAGATCTCTGTTCCTACATGGGGCTACTGATTTTGGCCAGCGTCTACAGATCCAGAGGGGAGTCCACACGTTGCCTGTGGGATGATCGCAGTGGTCGTGCGATTTTCAGAGCCACCATGTCCCTCTCAAGATTCTCCCAGTCCACCCAGATCCAGGATCGTCCGAATCCTCCTCGTCTTCAGTGAAAGCTTGAGATGATGATGAGGGTGCCACATAGGGGTGGGCGATATGGAAAAAATATCATATCACGATTTTTTTAGGAAAATCACGATCACGATTTTTTATCACGATTCTTTTTCAAGTTGGTTTTAATATTTTGCAAGTGGCTGTTCATTACAGCCAAACTAATGTCCCTATGTTAAAAACAAAGCCTTAGGTAACAAAAGAAAAAAGAAAGCCACACATTTAGGCCAGTGGCGAAGATAAAAATCTTTGTCATTATTTTCTTTGTTATTAAAAAAAATAAGACAAGATAAACATTACACAAATTAATATTCAAATTAAATAAATAGTGCATTATTTTTTCAGATGCACCAGGTGTATTTAGCAGTAGCATTGAAGAAAGTAATTAAATTAAACAAATATGAAATTAAAATAGACTTCACTGAATACATTGATTCTTATTAAAGCTACTATTAAAGTTCTCAGTCAGTGAGTGATTTTCTCCTTGTGTTTTTTTTTTTTCTTTTACTAAAGGGATAGTTCCCTCAAAATGAATTAGTTTCTTTCTTCTGTTGAAAATAAAAGTTATTTTGAATAATGTAGGTAACCGAACAGTTGCTGGTCCCCCTATAGTTTTTTATAGGTTCTCTCCTGGAAGTTAATGGGGACCAGCAACTGTTTGGTTACCCACATTAAAAAAAATCGTCTTTTGTGTTCAGCACAAGAAAGAAATTAATACAGGTTTGGAACAACATTAGAGTAAGTAAATAATGACAGATTTTTTTATTTTATTTATTTTTTTTTTTGAACTATCCCTTTAAAGGGCATATTGCAGGTTAGAGGACCCAACGAGTCAATGCATAGAAAAACAATGTAGGAACTAGATTTTCTTTAAAATATACGTATAAACACGCCACAGAAGCTTCTGCAGTCGTTTTTGTGAGAAAATTTTACTTCCGCGTCTGAAAATGGGCGTGGCGGGCGTGACGCAATGAGCGGGAGAGCGGTCGATTCACACAACAGGAAAACAATGGATCGCATGACATTTCGGACGCTGAGGAAATACTCGTATGACGGATCAAGCCATAAAGTTATGAGCCTGCTATGCTAAAGAGATCAGGGACAGGCCAGGATAATGTCAGACAGAATGGTCAGAGAAAAAATGACCTGTGATGTGAGGAGAACCAGTGGAGAACAGGACAGGTGCCTTTTAGGTGAGAGACGTGCTTATTAGTATACACGTTCGCTAACGATACACTGTGCTCACAATACTGTACAGATTCTATAACAGGCCAGCAGACATTAGTATGTTTAGGGTAGATTTATATACTATTAAATGTATAAAAACTTTACTTGAGTATATTTCTATACTAAAAGCATAGGCTATACTCGGGTCAATTTTTAATACATATTTTTCACCTTGGTTATAACATAAACAGAACATTAAAGGTTTGAGTATTTAAACAACCAATTTTGTTTTTCAATTACAAGTTTTATTTAGGGCATGACATGACTAGTTACCTATAACACTATTTGATGCCATTGGTAGTATACGACGATCAATATTCTTGCTTCGGCATACCATGTTGAACTCCATCATATCGCCGGGATGCTAATCATTTGATCTGAAGTGAACGCTACACACGACCGCGTTTTCCGAGCCGATGCAGAAGAGAAATCCCGTCTCTTCACCTGCTCAAACCGCACCAGGAACGAAAGATAGGCTATATAGCACCGTCCCTTTTATTGTAATGGAAACTTGTGGACTCAATCTTGAAGTCCTGACAGGCTGGAGTTTTTGCAATCTCCACAAACACAATAATTTACCATGACGATGATAAATTAAAATGCAAAAACTAACGATAGCACAATGACTGACGAGCGCTCTCACTGAACACCAGCCTGCTCTCACTGAGCCGAGGCTGCGGCTCCCTGATATGACGTCAAATGACGCGATGTTGAAAAAAAAGCCGTTTTTACTAGCAGTCCAAGAAACGCTCACTTTATCTTCTAAATTAGTGTCCTTATGTTGTTTTAAAACATTTTAAATCCTGCATTAAGTTTTCATATGGTATTTTCATACAAGGTTATCTATAAATTTCGATTTTTTTTTTTTTTTTTTTTACCTGCAATATGCTCTTTAAGGACATGCGGCAGTACTATTTATTCCTGTCGCTTTTAGACCAGCACGCGACGCGTTTAATATAGACGCATATTACACCAGATATTCTCTCAAATGTTTGCTTTCACTTTAGACATAGCCTGTTTATGTAAACATTGTGTGTATTTAACAGTACAGTATTAGCATAATAAGACTCGAAAGATAACTTAGTCCAGTATTCTGGCGCTGTTGACAGGCTGCTAGTGCCTGTGAGCGTCGGGGGGTATGCGGTCAGGAAAGCGCACGTTAGAACAGCGCATCAGCGCGTGAATTAAATGTTTAACCGGCAAGGCTTATGCAAATAATGAACTTTTGTGAATTGCAGTGTCCCGTACCTATTCATTCACGTGTGGTGTGTAGGCTACGTCGCGTTGTACAGTTGAGATGGGGCGCCAGAACTGAACTGATAAAATGCACTGTAACACGATATACGATATTTCTTCAAAAGCAGATCGTGGAGACATTTTAATTGTCCACGATTAAAAATCGTCATATTGCACACCCCTAGTGCCACATCCAAACCACGATCTGACTGTCCTAAATCTGCGGTCAGAGTGAGAAGACAATACCTCCTGCAGCTCGCTGGAGGGGTCAGATACAATAACTGCGTGAAGTTGGCCCCCCACCCAACGCAAAACGTCGTCAAAATATGCTCAATCGTCTGTGCTCCGTTTGTGCTGGTTTGTGCTGTAAAAAGTTTCGTTTTGTGCTGCTTCGGTTTTTTAGATATTAAAATAATATTTTTAGGTCATTCTGAGGTCACTCAGCCCCCCCACATGATCAAAATTCACCCAAAATAGTCTCGTTCGTTTGTGCTTCGTTTGTGCTGGATTGTGCCGGTAAAATTTTCGTTTGTGCTGCGTCGGGTTTTAAAATAACAGACTTTGAATTATAGGCGATGACGTCATCAGCCCCCCGCATGCTCCAAATTAATCCAAAATAGTCTCGTTCGTTTGTGCTCCGTTTGTGCTGTTTTGTGCTGTAAAAAGTTTCGTTTGAGCTGCTTTGGATTTTTAAATATTAATCATTGAAGGTTAGGTCGATGACGTCACTCAGCCCCCCACATGCTTCGAATTCATCCAAAATAGTCTCGTTCGTTTGTGCTCCGTTTGTGCTGGTTTGTGCTGTAAAACGTTTCGTTTCAGCTGCTTCGGTTTTTTAGATATTAAAATATTTTTAGGTGGGTCACCTGAGGTCACTCAGCCCCCCAGATGATCGAAATTCACCCAAAATAGCCTCGTTCGTTTGTGCTTCGTTTGTGCCGGATTGTGCCGGTAAAAGATTCATTTGTGCTGCATCGGGTTTTAAAATATTAGACATTACATTATTATTGATGACGTCACCAGCCCCCCACATGATCCAAATTCACCCAAAATAGTCTCGTTCGTTTGTGCTTCGTTTGTGCTGGATTGTGCCGGTAAAAGATTCATTTGTGCTGCGTCGGGTTTTAAAATATTAGACATTTTTATTGATGACGTCACCAGCCCCCCACATGATTCAAATTCACCCAAAATAGTCTCGTTCGTTTGTGCTGGATTGTGCCGGTAAAAGATTCATTTGTGCTGCGTCGGGTTTTAAAATATTAGACATTACATTATTAATGATGACTTCACCAGCCCCCCACAAATCCAAAATTCACCCAAAATAGTCTCGTTCGTTTGTGCTGGATTGTGCTAAAATTTTACCGTGTGCTTGTGCTAAAATTTTACCGTGGCGTCGGATATTAGATCCGAATGATCCGAAAATATTAGACTGAATGAGAGAGAATTATAGACAGCAGCACACCAGTAAGACAACAGTTAAAGGAAGACCGAAACGGCAAACCAAATCACAATATTCTGTTACCCTGTGTGTAGCCTAATTCAACTCTTAACAGACACTAAGGATCATTGGATGTGTGGAATGTAACACAAACTCCAAGGTAGCCTAAGTGTTTTTACCGGTTTTTACATATTATGAGGTTTTGTTAATAGCCTATAATAATACATTGTCAAAAATACATGCACCATAATCTGTTTTGCTGTGCCCTACAAAGGCAAAGCGCAGTAAACACATTTAGTCAAAAATGAGTTAAGACTTGTAAAGGGCTTTATGACATGTGTTCTGTCTTGTGAAAAAATATCGGGGTTAAATTATGTCCCGTTTCGGAGATGCATTACCACTAATCTACCCATAACATGTTTGACTGGTTGGTATAAAAACTTTAAAGGCTTTTTTCTCCGTTTCTTTGTTTGCGTATTTACTGCACTTTGCCTTATGGTAGGCTATAGATCTATAGGCTACAGTACAGGTCAAAAGTTTGGATATTTTTTTAAAGGTCTCTTAAGCTCACCAAGGCTGATTTTTCTTGTTGTTATTGATCAAACATACACTGATAATGTAAAATATGATTACACTTTAAAATAACGATTTTCTGTTTTAATTAGCCTAAACATAGCAATTTATTCCTGTGATGTCAAAGCTGAAATTACTGTCATTACTCCAGTTTTTAATGCCACATTATTCTTCAGAAATCATAGTAAAATGTTGATTGATCAATTATTATTGGTGCTCAGTTAAGAAAGGTTTGTAATTTTTTTTACCAATGTTGAATAGCCTACCCATTGCGTGGGTTTTAGATGCTTAATATTTTTGTGGAAACCATAAAAAAATAAAAAATAATTTCTGATTAATTGAATGCATCCTTGCTAAATAAAAGTCTTTTTCTTTTCAATCAATCAACTTTCTTTTATTATTCTTTTATATTACTTAACCAAAAAGCGTTTAATGGTTGTATCTTGGTTTCCAGAAGAAAAAAGAACAATATTAAGCAGCACAACTGTTTTCAACATTGATAATGATCAGAAATGTTTCTTGAGCATCAAATTAATAACATCAGCATATTATCTGGATTTCTGAAGGATCATGTGACACTGAAGACTGGAGTAATGATGCTGACATTCAGCTTAGAACAGGAATAAATTACACTTCACAATACATTCACAGAAAACAGCAGTGAAATAATTGTATTTTGAAATAAGTGGATCAAATAAATACAGCCTTGGTGAGCAGAAGGGACTATTCAAATATTTTCAAACTTTTTACTGGTACTGTGTTGTATGTGTAGGCTATATATAGGCCTAATTCGTTTAATAACTATTATTACTATGTATGTGGAAACTCATGACAATGAATTAAGTCAAAATGATTTAACTTTTGAAATTTAATCATATCGAACATTATGATCATAACAAAAAAAAATATTGACCTTTAAAAACTTTAAAACTCAGCTTAAATAGGCCTATTGACATTTCTAACATTTCTAATTGATTTCATGTCTAATATTTTAAAACCCGACGCCAGCACGGTAAAATTTTACCGGCACAATCCAGCACAAACGAACGAGACTATTTTGGGTGAATTTGGATCATGTGGGGGGCTGGTGAAGTCATCAATAATGTAATGTCTAATATTTTAAAACCCGACGCAGCACAAATGAATCTTTTACCGGCACAATCCGGCACAAACGAAGCACAAACGAACGAGACTATTTTGGGTGAATTTCGATCATGTGGGGGGCTGAGTGACCTCAGGTGACCTACCTAAAAATATTTTAATATCTAAAAAACCAAAGCAGCTGAAACGAAACGTTTTACAGCACAAACCAGCACAAACGGAGCACAAACGAACGAGACTATTTTGGATGAATTCGAAGCATGTGGGGGGCTGAGTGACGTCATCGACCTAACCTTCAATGATTAATATTTAAAAATCCAAAGCAGCTCAAACGAAACTTTTTACAGCACAAAACAGCACAAACGGAGCACAAACGAACGAGACTATTTTGGATTAATTTGGAGCATGCGGGGGGCTGATGACGTCATCGCCTATAATTCAAAGTCTGTTATTTTAAAACCCGACGCAGCACAAACGAAAATTTTACCGGCACAATCCAGCACAAACGAAGCACAAACGAACGAGACTATTTTGGGTGAATTTTGATCATGTGGGGGGGCTGAGTGACCTCAGAATGACCTAAAAATATTATTTTAATATCTAAAAAACCGAAGCAGCACAAACGAAACTTTTTACAGCACAAACCAGCACAAACGGAGCACAGACGATTGAGCATATTTTGACGACGTTTTGCGTTGGGTGGGGGGCCAACTTCACGCAGGTGTATACAATCATATTTTATATTGAAAATAAGTCATTTTGTGTTCCCCCCCCCCCCCCCCCAAAAAAAAATCAGTGACATCATTTATGAATTTGGCAATTAAAGAGTTAAAATCCTGAATTTTTTTTACAAATTTAGTAGTTTTGATCAGGACTGAGGTTGGTTAATAGATTTATGCAAAAAAAAATTGAAAAAAGGGTAGTGAATTTGAACAATGCACAAGGGTTAAAATAAAAAAGCAAATGTTACATAAATGTATCTTTTTAGGACGATGTGTTTTTTTTTTTTGTTTTTTTTGCGTTATGGCTTTAATGATAAACACATGTCGTTTTAATTACCGTAATCAAAATGTCAAGTTAAACTCGGTACAAATAAATACTACAGTGAGATACGTAGTTTTCAAATTGACTTAATGTATGACTTCATGAATGTCATGTAAATAATAATGATAATCATATTCAAACAGTGGTGGAATGTAACGAAGTACAAATACTTTGTTACTTTACTTAAGTACATTTTTCACGTATCTTTACTTTACTTAAGTAGAATTTATCCAGCGCATACTTTTTACTTTTACTTTGTTACATTTTGCAGCAATTATTATACTTTCTACTCCACTAAATTTCTACACCTTCTGTTACATTTTCATTACATTTGCTCATCAGTTTTTCCCCTGCCAAAACGTAATCTGGCCGTCCGTCCGTTGCACCTTTGTCTCCATTTTTGCACTCAGGTCTAAGTCCCATGACCCTCTATCAGAATCCAGAGTTTCAAGAAGATTGAAGAAACTTATTTTTTCGCACAAAAAAAAAAAAAAACAAAAAAAAAAACGACAGGGGTAACACTGTCTTTTTTTTTTTTTTTTTTTTTTTTTTTTTTTTTTTGGGGGGTTGAAATTTTGAGTTTCTCTGATCTTCTTGAAACTCTGGATTCTGATAGAGTGCCATGGGACTTAGACCTGAGTGCAAAAATGGAGGCTCTAGACCCTTCCAGAGTAGCATTTATGCTTACCACGTAGCATTTATGCCATTATAAATATCTCAATATCTCAGCTCTGGAAGGGTCTAGAGCCTCCATTTTTGCACTCAGGTTTAAGTCCCATGGCCCTCTATCAGAATCAAGAGTTTCAAGAAGATTGGAGCGTTCATAGAGCAATTTATACGCGAAAATTATTTTTTACATGCGTAGGAAACGCACCGTTTGTAATAAACGTTTGGT
Organism: Pimephales promelas; assembly: GCF_016745375.1. The sequence goes on from NW_024121144.1 coordinate 17,114,691, forward strand.
TAGGATTATGGCAAGAGGTTCAGAATTACACCATAAATTAATCGTGTTTACTGCCATAGTTATTAACATATAGTAAGGATAAGCAGCATGATGTGAATCTCATGCCTAATTGCAAGCTTGTTTCAGAAATGGTGACTTTTTTTCCATCATTACTGAACATCATTATAGGAGTATTAGGTTGAATGAGTTAGAATTAAATGTTTTATTAATCATTAGCAAATAGACATTAAGAAAATAAATTATGCAAGTACTTTTACTTTTAATACTTAAAGTACATTTAAAATCAGGTAGGCCTACTTTTTACTTTTTACTTAAGTATGGTTGTCATTGTGTCACTTCTACTTTTACTAAAGTAAATATTTATCTGGTTATTTGTACTTTTACTTAAAGGAACACTCAGACTTTTTGGGACTTTAGCCTATTCACCTTACCCCCCAGAGTTAGATAAGTCCATACATACCTTTTTCATCTCCGTGCGTGCTATAAGTCTGTTTGACGCACCCACCGCTAGCCTAGCTTAGCACAAAGACTGGATGTGAATGGTTGCAGCTTTCATACTAATCCAAATGAGTGGCAAAATAACGCAAACGTTTTCCTATTTACATGTTGTGGTTTGTATAGTCGCATAATGTACAAATAACAAAGTCAAATGAGATTGATATCTTTTAACCGTATAAAACCTGGGAACTATTCTCTTAAGGCGAAGCACTGCTACTTTGACGGAGTAATAACCGCATCACCTGAGACACGCCGTGGTGAGGAACGGAGACTCAGTTCGCTCAGTGTTTGGGTAACAGAGTCAGCAATTTATAAATAGTAAAAGCGTAGTTTAGAGTCATGGGTTTTCGCTCTATTGTAAATAGCTGCGACTGTAAACAGGGGAGGTAATACCATGTTTCACAGAATTCCAACTAAAAACGCTGACTGGATGAAGAAATGGCTAACTTACTCTGGATATTTATCCAAACACACCTAAATAGATTATCAAGGGACATTATGTTTGCTCGGTACATTGCAATGGACGACTATTTTGAAAAAATGGAATTTGCCACACGGACCATAATGTGCTGAAGGATACGGCTATCCCATCGATAGCACAGACAGGACAAGTGGATCACCTGCGGCTGAGGTAAGTGTTTTTAGATGACCTACTGTAACAGTGCCATTAGCCAGAGCTAATGTAACGTTAGTGACACTATTATATGATTAGGGTATGAATATGTTTTTATCTTGATGCGGTGCGGACGCGCTTGGAAAAAAAAACGAGCGCGTTCACCGCGCTGAACTTGCACCCTGCGCGCGGCGCGCCTAGTAGCCTAAATTTGAAATAACCATGGAAATAACGAACTTGAGCGTGCAAAAGGGTACGATAGGCTGTGAGTTCATTGTGCAAAAACTATTTGTGCTATTACTTTCCCCTTATTCTATCCTATAGTAATGCAATACTGTATATTATATAGGCTATATTGAATACATTTGGTTCAGCTAATAAATTGCATTTAAAATATATTGATTCCTGTAATAATAATTATTTATTCATGTGATATTTATAAATCTGGGTGCGTTTTTGGTTGGAAATCAATGAAACATGGTACTGTATTACCTGGTCTTCCCTGTTTATTGTCACAGCTCATACAATAAAGCAAACACCCATGATAAACTATGCTTTTCTATCTAACGTTAGTAATTGCTGACTCTTTACTCCAACACTGAGCGAACACTCTGCTCCTCGTCACGGTGCGTCTCAGGTGATGGTTATCACTTTGCCCAAGTAGCAGTGCTTCGCCTTCAGAAAATGGTATTTATACGGTCAAAAGATGTCTGTGTCTCATATGGCCTTGATATTTGCACACTCTGTGACTATACAAACCACAACATGTAAATAGGAAAACGTTTGCGTTATTTTGCCACTCATTTGGATTAGTATGAAAGCTGCAACCATTCACATCCAGTCTTTGTGCTAAGCTAGGCTAGCGGTGGGTGCGTCAAACAGACTTATAGCACGCACGGAGATGAAAAAGGTATGTATGGACTTATCTAACTCTGGGGGGTAAGGTGAATAGGCTAAAGTCCCAAAAACTCGGAGTGTTCCTTTAAGTACTGAGATTCAGTACTTCCTCCACCACTGTATTCAAATAAATTTCTTTGCGGTGAAATAATGACCTGTGTCCGTTTTGAAAGAGATTCGCCCAAACACACACGAGTCTAAGATGAGGAAAAGACTTTTAAGAGGGGGAAAAAACTTTAACTTACCAAAACATCCTGAACCATCTGACCAGCGATTCATTCAAAGAATAAAAAAAGGTAGCAACGCTACAATAGCAACTGACAAAAAGTAAAAGTTGTCATGCTAAAGTAAAAGTTACTTACAGGTGAGTCTTGTGCCGTACTCGGTCCCCTCATTTGCGGTTGAGCTGTAATATGTGCTGTTAAAGTGACATTAAGAGCGGTCATCTTCTTATCTGCAGGATCTGCACGTGTTGTTGTGATTGTCCAGAGCCCGTCTAACGGAGAGCCTTGGCACTTCCTATTAGCCCCGTTGTGTGTCATCCTGGTTGCAGTTCCATTAGAATTCCACTGGAGGTGATCGCGGGCGAGAGCAGAATGAATGGGAGTCTATGGGGCTAAACGGCTAAAACGTGTCTCTTTCACCTGCTTGTCGTTAAATTAACATAGATTTTATTGTTGATTACGCAAGTTCAATATTGATTATAGGCCAAAAGTCGAATGAACGAGTACTTATGTATGTCCTTTTGATTTCTTACAGGTTAGGCTGTTGTTGGCTGGAACACGCTACCATTCTGCTATTGTGTGACGTCATCACATTTTTGAACTGATTTTTAGAACAGATAAGTGAACTTAAAAATGCAATTTTCAGCTGAGTGTATTATCTTAGCCCTCCCTTTTGAATGCAACTTTCAAATTACTTGACAAAAAATTACATCCCGAGAAAAGTGGATTTATGGGGGTGAAACCCCATTGACTCCCATTCATTCTGCACTCGACCGCGAGCGCCCCCGCATGGACAGAGACGAGTTACTGCAGCCAGTCCATGTTGTCAAGCAGCAGAAGCGTCAGACTGAAGGAGAACCCGCTTCTGCCGCCTTGAGGAGCGGAGAAAAACTGCACTTTACTCTCGTCGGGTTATAGTGGCGTGAATGGTGATCACATCTGAGACTTTGGATTAAAGTTCCTGTAAAATTGCAGCAGCAACATGGTTGACAAGCTCTGTGGTGCAGAAAATTATGATTTGCCTTTGAATGAGAGAGCCTTTTTGATTCACAAAAATCATCACTTTTCTTTTAGTTTCTATGTAATTCACACAAATCACCACAGGAGGACGAAAATAATTTTAGATATGACTTTTTTGCACATACATTAGATTAGATAGAGTAGATAGGAGTACAACACAATTCACAACACACACACACTGATACAGTTGATACAAAGAATAACTTAAATGATAATACATTTATTTTAAAGTTTGTTTAGAGAATACATCAGTTTGCAAATTTTAATGTCAAATAGTAATTCACACATGACTCTTATAGAAATAAAAACATTTTTGATAAGAATAGATCTGAGTAGTCAATGAATTATTAATCAATGATGATAATCTTTTACATACGCTAAGAACTTTAAACTTGAAATCTAAAACATCATTGACTCGCAGCAGTCTCAGTGCATAGTTGTCAACCTTACCAACCAGAAAGTCCTGGTTCAAATCCCAGGTTTCAGATCCATGTTTGTTAAAGTTATTCATCATTTAACACAAAACTCTGGATCAAACCTGTTGAAAACGCTCTTCATCTCCGCAGTCTCAGTGGCTCTTTATAGACCATTTCACAAGATGTAAACAACACTGGTCCAGAAGCACTTCCTGTTTCAGTTTGTAACTGTTTTCTTTATTTCACATGTAAAGAAAACATCTTAAAGATGTTTGTTTAACGTTTTGATTCAGTTTTAAATATTCTGTTGGTTGTATTTTATCCCAGCTTTATGTAGTGTTAAAAAACTGAAACAGGAAGTGCTTCTGGACCAGTGTTGTTTACATCTTGTGAAATGGTCTATAAAGAGCCACTGAGACTGCGGAGATGAAGAGCGTTTTCAACAGGTTTGATCCAGAGTTTTGTGTTAAATGATGAATAACTTTAACAAACATGGATCTGAAACCTGGGATTTGAACCAGGACTTTCTGGTTGGTAAGGTTGACAACTATGCACTGAGACTGCTGCGAGTCAATGATGTTTTAGATTTCAAGTTTAAAGTTCTTAGCGTATGTAAAAGATTATCATCATTGATTAATAATTCATTGACTACTCAGATCTATTCTTATCAAAAATGTTTTTATTTCTATAAGAGTCATGTGTGAATTACTATTTGACATTAAAATTTGCAAACTGATGTATTCTCTAAACAAACTTTAAAATAAATGTATTATCATTTAAGTTATTCTTTGTATCAACTGTATCAGTGTGTGTGTGTTGTGAACTGTGTTGTACTCCTATCTACTCTATCTAATCTAATGTATGTGCAAAAAAGTCATATCTAAAATTATTTTCGTCCTCCTGTGGTGATTTGTGTGAATTACATAGAAACTAAAAGAAAAGTGATGATTTTTGTGAATCAAAAAGGCTCTCTCATTCAAAGGCAAATCATAATTTTCTGCACCACAGAGCTTGTCAACCATGTTGCTGCTGCAATTTTACAGGAACTTTAATCCAAAGTCTCAGATGTGATCACCATTCACGCCACTATAACCCGACGAGAGTAAAGTGCAGTTTTTCTCCGCTCCTCAAGGCGGCAGAAGCGGGTTCTCCTTCAGTCTGACGCTTCTGCTGCTTGACAACATGGACTGGCTGCAGTAACTCGTCTCTGTCCATGCGGGGGCGCTCGCGGTCGAGTGCAGAATGAATGGGAGTCAATGGGGTTTCACCCCCATAAATCCACTTTTCTCGGGATGTAATTTTTTGTCAAGTAATTTGAAAGTTGCATTCAAAAGGGAGGGCTAAGATAATACACTCAGCTGAAAATTGCATTTTTAAGTTCACTTATCTGTTCTAAAAATCAGTTCAAAAATGTGATGACGTCACACAATAGCAGAATGGTAGCGTGTTCCAGCCAACAACAGCCTAACCTGTAAGAAATCAAAAGGACATACATAAGTACTCGTTCATTCGACTTTTGGCCTATAATCAATATTGAACTTGCGTAATCAACAATAAAATCTATGTTAATTTAACGACAAGCAGGTGAAAGAGACACGTTTTAGCCGTTTAGCCCCATAGACTCCCATTCATTCTGCTCTCGCCCGCGATCACCTCCAGTGGAATTCTAATGGAACTGCAACCAGGATGACACACAACGGGGCTAATAGGAAGTGCCAAGGCTCTCCGTTAGACGGGCTCTGGACAATCACAACAACACGTGCAGATCCTGCAGATAAGAAGATGACCGCTCTTAATGTCACTTTAACAGCACATATTACAGCTCAACCGCAAATGAGGGGACCGAGTACGGCACAAGACTCACCTGTAAGTAACTTTTACTTTAGCATGACAACTTTTACTTTTTGTCAGTTGCTATTGTAGCGTTGCTACCTTTTTTTATTCTTTGAATGAATCGCTGGTCAGATGGTTCAGGATGTTTTGGTAAGTTAAAGTTTTTTCCCCTCTTAAAAGTCTTTTCCTCATCTTAGACTCGTGTGTGTTTGGGCGAATCTCTTTCAAAACGGACACAGGTCATTATTTCACCGCAAAGAAATTTATTTGAATACAGTGGTGGAGGAAGTACTGAATCTCAGTACTTAAAGGAACACTCCGAGTTTTTGGGACTTTAGCCTATTCACCTTACCCCCCAGAGTTAGATAAGTCCATACATACCTTTTTCATCTCCGTGCGTGCTATAAGTCTGTTTGACGCACCCACCGCTAGCCTAGCTTAGCACAAAGACTGGATGTGAATGGTTGCAGCTTTCATACTAATCCAAATGAGTGGCAAAATAACGCAAACGTTTTCCTATTTACATGTTGTGGTTTGTATAGTCACAGAGTGTGCAAATATCAAGGCCATATGAGACACAGACATCTTTTGACCGTATAAATACCATTTTCTGAAGGCGAAGCACTGCTACTTGGGCAAAGTGATAACCATCACCTGAGACGCACCGTGACGAGGAGCAGAGTGTTCGCTCAGTGTTGGAGTAAAGAGTCAGCAATTACTAACGTTAGATAGAAAAGCATAGTTTATCATGGGTGTTTGCTTTATTGTATGAGCTGTGACAATAAACAGGGAAGACCAGGTAATACAGTACCATGTTTCATTGATTTCCAACCAAAAACGCACCCAGATTTATAAATATCACATGAATAAATAATTATTATTACAGGAATCAATATATTTTAAATGCAATTTATTAGCTGAACCAAATGTATTCAATATAGCCTATATAATATACAGTATTGCATTACTATAGGATAGAATAAGGGGAAAGTAATAGCACAAATAGTTTTTGCACAATGAACTCACAGCCTATCGTACCCTTTTGCACGCTCAAGTTCGTTATTTCCATGGTTATTTCAAATTTAGGCTACTAGGCGCGCCGCGCGCAGGGTGCAAGTTCAGCGCGGTGAACGCGCTCGTTTTTTTTTCCAAGCGCGTCCGCACCGCATCAAGATAAAAACATATTCATACCCTAATCATATAATAGTGTCACTAACGTTACATTAGCTCTGGCTAATGGCACTGTTACAGTAGGTCATCTAAAAACACTTACCTCAGCCGCAGGTGATCCACTTGTCCTGTCTGTGCTATCGATGGGATAGCCGTATCCTTCAGCACATTATGGTCCGTGTGGCAAATTCCATTTTTTCAAAATAGTCGTCCATTGCAATGTACCGAGCAAACATAATGTCCCTTGATAATCTATTTAGGTGTGTTTGGATAAATATCCAGAGTAAGTTAGCCATTTCTTCATCCAGTCAGCGTTTTTAGTTGGAATTCTGTGAAACATGGTATTACCTCCCCTGTTTACAGTCGCAGCTATTTACAATAGAGCGAAAACCCATGACTCTAAACTACGCTTTTACTATTTATAAATTGCTGACTCTGTTACCCAAACACTGAGCGAACTGAGTCTCCGTTCCTCACCACGGCGTGTCTCAGGTGATGCGGTTATTACTCCGTCAAAGTAGCAGTGCTTCGCCTTAAGAGAATAGTTCCCAGGTTTTATACGGTTAAAAGATATCAATCTCATTTGACTTTGTTATTTGTACATTATGCGACTATACAAACCACAACATGTAAATAGGAAAACGTTTGCGTTATTTTGTCACTCATTTGGATTAGTATGAAAGCTGCAACCATTCACATCCAGTCTTTGTGCTAAGCTAGGCTAGCGGTGGGTGCGTCAAACAGACTTATAGTAGGTATGTGACAAACTGACTTATATACGCGTGAGCGCTTGTTCCCGCGGCTGTGTTCCCAGCAGGTATTCAGCGCAATACGCGTTGGTGACTAAATAAATCTGTCGTATATTTGCTTTGTGAATACCTCTAAAGCCCATATACTAGTGATGTAAATTACGTTATCACGTTGATTCTGACGTTCAAATTTCCAGGATGGCTGTAGTAAGAAGAAAGTTATAAGCAAAGCAACATTTCTCACGTGTTTGGCATCAAAATCCACTATGAAGGGAAGTATTTTTTTGTTTCAAACCCAATACTTTTGAAAGATTATACATTTAACTTGAATTAGGTGAAGTTTGGGATTGATTGTTACATTCGCATGTGTTTTTTTACGATCCGCAAGTGACGTTGTTGTCAAAAGCAGAATCAGCCATTCGATAATATTGGCTTCCAAAACTTCTCCCAGTTTTTAAAATAATCGTCAACTATTTTAGTAATCGTTTTGTTGACAGAATTGTCTGATTTTTAGCCAGAATTAAAATAAAAGTTTGTATTTTGTTATGAAAACCCTGTCTTTTTAAATCTAGTGATGTAAATTAATCTCTATCTAACATATGTAAGTAGATTAAAATGAATAAATAATATTTTACTATTTAAATTGCTTGTCAGCATTAAGTCAAGAAATGCCCTACTAATGAAACAATGAAATTCATGTGTCAATGCCAATTGTCTGTTTAATACAATAAAAATGTGAATACAGATTTTATTTGAGAGGATTTCGATTTCTTATGGAAAGATATGTGTGGATTGATGCTCTCGGTTTCATCAGAGGAAGGGGTTAATAGAAATAATCAATGTGTTAAAATGAGGTCATCTTAATCTTGTTGGGCTTTTAATTACCTACACTGTGGTGTTTGAATTATACAAATAGACCAAGAAATGTGGAAGTTATGATATTTTGAAGTGTTTGTTCAAGCGGAAGAGGTCACAGTTTTTTTTTATTGTTTTATTGTTTTAATTAGGTACAAAAATGACCCCTAATTTCCGAATTAAAAAATTCCATAACTTTCTTAAATATTATCCGATTTTAATCATTTAAAAACCATTTTTTGGGTATTTTTATTATCTATCATATGGTGATGATTATATTTGAATTTCCTCGTATTGATTTTTTTTGTCACATACCTACTTATAGCACGCACGGAGATGAAAAAGGTATGTATGGGCTTATCTAACTCTGGGGGGTAAGGTGAATAGGCTAAAGTCCCAAAAACTCGGAGTGTTCCTTTAAGTACTGAGATTCAGTACTTCCTCCACCACTGTATTCAAATAAATTTCTTTGCGGTGAAATAATGACCTGTGTCCGTTTTGAAAGAGATTCGCCCAAACACACACGAGTCTAAGATGAGGAAAAGACTTTTAAGAGGGGGAAAAAACTTTAACTTACCAAAACATCCTGAACCATCTGACCAGCGATTCATTCAAAGAATAAAAAAAGGTAGCAACGCTACAATAGCAACTGACAAAAAGTAAAAGTTGTCATGCTAAAGTAAAAGTTACTTACAGGTGAGTCTTGTGCCGTACTCGGTCCCCTCATTTGCGGTTGAGCTGTAATATGTGCTGTTAAAGTGACATTAAGAGCGGTCATCTTCTTATCTGCAGGATCTGCACGTGTTGTTGTGATTGTCCAGAGCCCGTCTAACGGAGAGCCTTGGCACTTCCTATTAGCCCCGTTGTGTGTCATCCTGGTTGCAGTTCCATTAGAATTCCACTGGAGGTGATCGCGGGCGAGAGCAGAATGAATGGGAGTCTATGGGGCTAAACGGCTAAAACGTGTCTCTTTCACCTGCTTGTCGTTAAATTAACATAGATTTTATTGTTGATTACGCAAGTTCAATATTGATTATAGGCCAAAAGTCGAATGAACGAGTACTTATGTATGTCCTTTTGATTTCTTACAGGTTAGGCTGTTGTTGGCTGGAACACGCTACCATTCTGCTATTGTGTGACGTCATCACATTTTTGAACTGATTTTTAGAACAGATAAGTGAACTTAAAAATGCAATTTTCAGCTGAGTGTATTATCTTAGCCCTCCCTTTTGAATGCAACTTTCAAATTACTTGACAAAAAATTACATCCCGAGAAAAGTGGATTTATGGGGGTGAAACCCCATTGACTCCCATTCATTCTGCACTCGACCGCGAGCGCCCCCGCATGGACAGAGACGAGTTACTGCAGCCAGTCCATGTTGTCAAGCAGCAGAAGCGTCAGACTGAAGGAGAACCCGCTTCTGCCGCCTTGAGGAGCGGAGAAAAACTGCACTTTACTCTCGTCGGGTTATAGTGGCGTGAATGGTGATCACATCTGAGACTTTGGATTAAAGTTCCTGTAAAATTGCAGCAGCAACATGGTTGACAAGCTCTGTGGTGCAGAAAATTATGATTTGCCTTTGAATGAGAGAGCCTTTTTGATTCACAAAAATCATCACTTTTCTTTTAGTTTCTATGTAATTCACACAAATCACCACAGGAGGACGAAAATAATTTTAGATATGACTTTTTTGCACATACATTAGATTAGATAGAGTAGATAGGAGTACAACACAATTCACAACACACACACACTGATACAGTTGATACAAAGAATAACTTAAATGATAATACATTTATTTTAAAGTTTGTTTAGAGAATACATCAGTTTGCAAATTTTAATGTCAAATAGTAATTCACACATGACTCTTATAGAAATAAAAACATTTTTGATAAGAATAGATCTGAGTAGTCAATGAATTATTAATCAATGATGATAATCTTTTACATACGCTAAGAACTTTAAACTTGAAATCTAAAACATCATTGACTCGCAGCAGTCTCAGTGCATAGTTGTCAACCTTACCAACCAGAAAGTCCTGGTTCAAATCCCAGGTTTCAGATCCATGTTTGTTAAAGTTATTCATCATTTAACACAAAACTCTGGATCAAACCTGTTGAAAACGCTCTTCATCTCCGCAGTCTCAGTGGCTCTTTATAGACCATTTCACAAGATGTAAACAACACTGGTCCAGAAGCACTTCCTGTTTCAGTTTTTTAACACTACATAAAGCTGGGATAAAATACAACCAACAGAATATTTAAAACTGAATCAAAACGTTAAACAAACATCTTTAAGATGTTTTCTTTACATGTGAAATAAAGAAAACAGTTACAAACTGAAACAGGAAGTGCTTCTGGACCAGTGTTGTTTACATCTTGTGAAATGGTCTATATAGATATCTATGGGTAAGATGGCTTCTAAAACCATTCCAGCAGCTGATTGGTGGTTCAACGGCTGATTGGATCTTGGAGCTCCTCCTACTCGTCAGTGGCTGCAGCTGGCTGGGCTCTTTAAAAAGCCTAGTTTTGGATCTGTTCACTCTCTGCTCCTGCAGTTGGTGTCTTTGTGGCCCTTTGTAGGGAACGTTCCCTGATAGCAAACTGACATTGAATTAATGTTGAGCTGGCATTGTTTCGCTCATCGAATTAAAGTTGAGCCAACGTCAGACGTGCCATTCTTCTGATCTGGATCTGAAAACAAGACGACTGCACTTTCACCGCTGCTTTTGTTTCCAGGTCGGTCATAGTCATTAGACGTGTGTGGCTCTTTTTGTCTTGGTTTATTATATGTTAAATGAAGTTCTCTACAGGCTTCTCGGGTTGATGGAGATTCGGTGCAGAAGCTGAAGGTTGAAGGTCTTCAGAGCGACTGAAGAGCTAAATCATGTTCAGACGTTACCTATTTCCAATCCAGGACAAACGGGTGAGCTGTGAATGATCTTGGTTGAAGCATAATTTTCAAATGCATTATCCAATGTATGTGAGTTTGTGTCTTTGCAGTTCATTTCAGAGTTGTCCTCATGAAACCCAACTTTGTGCCTTTTGATCAAATGGTAAGACCAGATGTTTCACCATTTTGAGTTTTCTGACCATAAATGAAAAGCAGGTTGTTTTAAGATGAACACATTTCAACTTCAATGACTGCTTTTAAATGTTTATTATTTCTGTTATTTAATTGTCTATCTTCGTTCTCCTACCAGATGAATGCCACGGGCTGTGCCTCTCTTACTGTTGATGCGTCAGTGTTTTTCAACCCCAACGTTGAAGAGCAAATGCAAGACACATTTCTTGTGAATGACACTGAGGAGAGAACAGGTGAGCTATTGGCTGATCTGAACCATATACTCTTTATGATCTTTAGAAGACATTCACTTTAAGCCACAAAGTTGATGTTCTCTACTGTTTGGATTTTCTCTCGCAGATGTAATGTGTCAAAATCTGCAACGGTGTCCATTATGTGTGTAGTTGGCAAAGTCACATTTGTGGATCTCTTGGTTCGATGCTTAATGGAAAGGTAAGCAAAATGTCATCCCTTATTGAAGAAGCCTTCAAAATGGTTCCCTTTCCTAACCTTGATCATTCCTAACAGATCTACGTGACTCGACAAAGCTGTATATCTCTTGGAGGGGAGCAACTGCCCAACAAACTGCTTTCGAATCATCCACAAACAAGAATGGATGGGCTGCGTTCTCCCTAAACACTGTTAATCTTAAGGCTGATCTGAATCTGGTATATTGATGATGGATAAATTATATATTTGGGAAAATAAAGTAAAAAAACAGGAAAATAATAAAGTAGTGTTTAAAGTCTAGTGTCTTTTTTTGTGTGTAATGGTCTTTTTTTGTGTGTTTTAATGGTCTAGTTACTGAATGTGGTGTTTGAGGTTTTTTCATATAAAGGGTTTTTTCTTTAGTTTTTTTTTGAGATTTTTTATTGAGAAGAGAAGTTGCTCATAAAAACCTGAGAAGAGAAGTTGCTCAAAAAAAGCTGAGAAGAGAAAGTTCTCAAAAAAGCTGAGAAGAGAAGACTGATGCTTCTCTTAATGTAGAGTGTGTTTTAATGGTCTAATAACTGAATGTTTTTTTTTTTTTTAGAATTTTCCTTTAAAGGTTTTTTTGAGGGGTTTTTTGAGAACAGAAGCTTCTGTTTGTGTAAAATGTGTTTCAATGGTCTAATAACTGAATGTGGTGTTTGAAGGTTTTTTTTTAGGGTTTTTTTTTTGAGTTTTTTTTTTGAGGGTTATTTTTAGTTTTTTTTTTATTTATTTATTTTTTTTTGAGTTTGTTTTTTTTAGGTGTTTTTTTTTAGAAGAGAAGCTTCTCTTAGTGTAGAATGTGTTTTAATAGTCAAGTTGCTGAATATGTTTTTTTTTTAGGGTTTTTTTTTTGCCTTTTTTTGAGTTTGTTTTTTTTAGGGTTTTTTTTTAGAAGAGAAGCTTCTCTTAGTGTAGAATGTGTTTTAATAGTCAAGTTGCTGAATATGTTTTTTTTTTTGAGAAGTGAGGACTGATGCTTCTCTTATTGGTAGAGCTTAGGACTGATGCTTCGACACGTCAAGCACATACAGCTTAAGACTCAAGACTCAACTGTCATCTATTATTATAGAGCTTAAGACTCAAGACTCAACTGTCATCTCTTATTATAGAGCCTAAGACTCAACCGTCATCTATTATTATAGAGCTTAAGACTCAAGACTCAACCAACATCTATTTTTATAGAGCTTAAGACTCACCGACATCTATTTTTATAGAGCTTAAGACTCAAGACTCTTGACATCTATTTTTATAGAGCTTAAGACTCAACATCATCTATTTTTATAGAGCTTAAGACTCTTGACATCTATTTTTATAGAGCTTAAGACTCAACATCATCTATTTTTATAGAGCTTAAGACTCTTGACATCTATTTTTATAGAGCTTAAGACTCAACATCATCTATTTTTATAGAGCTTAAGACTCACCGACATCTATTTTTATAGAGCTTAAGACTCACCGACATCTATTTTTATAGAGCTTAAGACTCAAGACTCTTGACATCTATTTTTATAGAGCTTAAGACTCAACATCATCTATTTTTATAGAGCTTAAGACTCTTGACATCTATTTTTATAGAGCTTAAGACTCAACATCATCTATTTTTATAGAGCTTAAGACTCACCGACATCTATTTTTATAGAGCTTAAGACTCACCGACATCTATTTTTATAGAGCTTAAGACTCAAGACTCTTGACATCTATTTTTATAGAGCTTAAGACTCAAGACTCTTGACATCTATTTTTATAGAGCTTAAGTAATTATCCAAGTGTTTAAAGTATCCAAGTAAGTATCCAGTGCTTAAAGTATCCAAGTAAGTATCCAAGTAATTGTCCAAGTGTTTAAAGTATCCAAGTAAGTATCCAAGTAATTGTCCAAGTGTTTAAAGTATCCAAGTAATTATGAGTAAGTATCCAAGTAATTGTCCAAGTGTTTAAAGTATCCAATTAAGTAATTTCCAATTAAGTAATTAGGTCCAATTAAGTCCAATCCAATTAAGTAATATCCAATTTTATTATTATCTTATTATATTATTAAACGTCGCGAAAATTAATGTTTAAGCAGTATAACCGCAGCGACGGGGGTTCCGAAACCTCGGGGGGGGGACACACACACACTACCCCCCCCTTTGGTTTGGTCTTTTGGGTGTGCAGACTCGTCGGGACCGGTTGATTCCTCTTGGCTCCCTCTGGTTGCTGGTCCTGACCCGGGATTGAACCATTAACCTTTGGAAGGCGAAACGAGGCCTCATCCACTACGCCACCAGAGCCTGCACACTTCTAACACTTCTCTTCGTACGTTTATCTTTCGAAACGGAGTCTAAACGCACAAACGCAACAAGAAGCTGGAATAGAACCGGCAACCTCTCGCTTCAGAGCCGGTTCCGCTACCACTGCACCACTGAAGATGACACGGTTCTGACACTTCTCTTCGTACGTTTATCTTTCGAAACGGAGCCTAAACGCAACAAGAAGCTGGAATAGAACCGGCAACCTCTCGCTTCAGAGCCGGTACCGCTATACCACTGCACCACTGAAGACGAGACGGTTCTAACACTTCTCTTCGTACGTTTATCTTTATGGAGGAATTTTAACAGTTTTTAAGTGTTTTTTTTTTTTTTTTTTTTTTTTGGAAGACGGCACGCTTCTGAAACCAACTCGGCACGCTGACTTTCAACCGTCAGAACCGTGCCGTCTTCAGAGGCTCAGTGGTAGCGGAGATACTTCTCTTCTTCGTACGTTTATCTTCCGAAGCGGAGTCTAAACGTAACAAGAAGCTGGAATAGAACCCTTAACCACTCGCTTCAGAACCAGTACCGCTACCACTGCGCCACTGAAGATGACACGGTTCTGACACTTCTCTTCGTACGTTTATCTTTCGAAACGGAGCCTAAACGCAACAAGAAGCTGGAATAGAACCCGCAACCTCTCGCTTCAGAGCCGGTACCGCTATACCACTGCACCACTGAAGACGAGACGGTTCTAACACTTCTCTTCGTACGTTTATCTTTATGGAGGAATTTTAACAGTGTTTAAGTGTTTTTTTTTTTTTTTTTTTTTTGGAAGACGGCACGCTTCTGAAACCAACTCGGCACGCTGACTTTCAACCGTCAGAACCGTGCTGTCTTCAGAGGCTCAGTGGTAGCGGAGATACTTCTCTTCGTACATTTAGCTTTCGAAACGGAGTCTAAACGCAACAAGAGGTTGGAATAGAACCCTTAACCACTTGCTTCGGAACCGGTACCGCTACCACTGCACCACTGAAGATGACACGGTTCTGACACTTCTCTTCGTACGTTTATCTTTATGGAGGAATTTTAACAGTGTTTAAGTGGTTTTTTTTTTTTTTTTTTTTTTGGAAGACGGCACGCTTCTGAAACCAATTTGGCACACTGACTTTCAACCGTCAGAACCATGCCGTCTTCAGAGGCTCAGTGGTAGCGGAGATACTTCTCTTCGTACGTTTATCTTCCGAAGCGGAGTCTAAACGCAACAAGAAGTTGGAATAGAACCCTTAACCCCTCGCTTCGGAACCGGTACCGCTACCACTGAGCCACTGAAGATGACACGGTTCTGACACTTCTCTTCATATGTTTATCTTTATGGAGGAATCTTAACAGTGTTTTAGGAGTTCAAATATGGAGTGATTAATCACATGACAATTAGGACTCAGGTGAATGGCTCAATGTTCTGGAACCATGTGACCATGAAGTAAAGATGGCTGAAACCAGGCCATGCGCTTCCAAAGCAGCATGTGGAGCTTGAGATGAATGTGAATCCTGAGTTAGTGTTTGATAAAGATATCAGGTCTGATTGGTTTTTAACCAAAACTCCTAAGCAGAAAAAACAAGCTCAGTCTAAACAAGTGCTAGTTGACTTAAAACATAAATCTGTTGAACATCCCTAACCCTTCTGAACATCTTCAAACAAGGTAATGCTGTTTGTTTTTGTGAATATATATATATATGAACGATTAGTTGAAGTCAGTGCTGGGTAGTAACTGATTACATGTAATTTAAAGGGTTAGTTCAGACTTCCTTAGATTTCCACGACGCATGCGCGAGATTTGCGATCTGCTTACACTACTTCAGATCGCAATTCTCGCGCATGCGTCGTGGAAATCTAAGGAAATCTCGTTTCTCGCCTACAAGGAAGAAAAGAAATAGTCGAATAAACTCGTTATTTTTGTTTGTTTTTTCGCACAAAAAGTATTCGCGTCGCTTGATAAACATATAGTTGAGCCACGGTAGTCACTTGGGATATTTAAACATTTTCTTCATTGACTTTTTGGGCCGTCAAGAGGCAGTCCCTTAGGAGCCAATGTGGTAGTTATGCAGCTCTCAAAATTAATCAAAAATATCTTCATTTGTGTTCCGAAGACGAACGAAGGTCTTACGGGGTTGGTACAGAATGGGGGTGAGTAATTAATGACTTAATTTTCATTTTTGGGTGAACTAACCCTTTAAGGACACAAATTTTCTTTGTGAATGAATAATGTCTCATAAATAAATAAATGTTTTTCCTTAAACTACATCCAAGTTTCAATCCAATTCCCCCATGCATTTAAGACAGCAGGCCAAACCAGTCTACCTTTATTGCTTTAGATGATATATGAACATTTAAAATGTATGTAAATGAAGACATCTGTTCATTTTCCAGGCATTCATGGCTAAAAGCAACTGATCCATTCTTCAATGGACTGTGGGCATATTTGATATATACTGTAGTCATGCGACATATGGAAAGCAGTTTGTTCAATGAAAAAGGAGCCAGTGTAGATTTGCTCAGAGTCCATGACTGCCAAACTGAGGCTGGGACCAAGGTAAGTTATCTTATCTAGACACACAACCTGGTCAGACAGTGTGGCAGATGTCTCCTTTTTTCAAGACATGAAGATGTTTGGTGTGTGTGTATGTGTGTGCAGTTGTCCAAAGTGCAAACCACATATGCGATAACATATTGGAAGCTTGGTGACTTCGAATTTTAAAAAAACGTTGAAATTTAACCAAGAAAACGTGATGCTTGACCTATGTTCCAAGCCACCTATGTTGATACTTTCGCCACGATCAACATAAGTTTAATGATTCAGTATTTCCCCAAAAATTGTTCCAATAAACATTCTCAAACAGCTGGTGTGGTTGGAAATATATGTACTTTCTCGTTCCATTTAAAAATATACGAAGAGTTCAGATGCAAAAGCCTCTAAATGCCATTTGAAATTTTCTTCTAGAATGATCATTTTTATCAAGCTTGTATATTTAAGTTCAGTGATTTCACTTAAATGGCAATGATAATTGTTATTTAAGTGAAATTACTGAACTTAAATATACAAGTTTGATAAAAATCATCATTAAAGAAGAAAATTTCAAATGGCATTTAGAGGCTTTTGCATCTGAACTCTTCATACATTTCAATCAATGTATTTTAGTTTGTCAGCAGTTATGTCTATATAGCATAAACTGATGTGGAAGTTTGATACTTGGGTTAGGGGTTTGTTCAAACCCTTCAAGTATGAGCAAAAATAATGTTTGTGCAAGTACCACCAATGAAGCAATAAATGCTTGTTTTCCATTGAGCATTTGTGTTTACAGGAGAAATGTACAGGATATTGCGCCAAACTCAGCACTGTTGAAGAACATGACACATAAACTGAAAGAAACCATGAAGAACCTTGGTAAATAGCCATTGGATGTCTATGTTTGGGCTCGGAGTGGCGAATCCAGCAAAGAAAGTCACTGTGATCCCCCTGAAGACAACATCATGATGTTATTAACTAGGAATCCATCTTAATTAGAGTTTTCTTTTACCACAAACAACAGCAGCCATTGTAAATAAAGTTCAGGCTGAGCTGATTGTGACCTGATCTCAGGGTTCCTGTGTGCTGAATTGTGGGCTCTCAGTGGCTCTTTGGGAATGGGAACTGACTGGGGCCCAATTGTGATTTATGTCAGCCAGAGTTTGTAGAGCAGCGGGTTGCCAAGAGAAGATGAATACGAGACCCAACTGCAGGAGACAATCTGATTACACCACACGGTGGCCTTTCATCTTCATTTCACCGCACCAAGGCCCAATGAGGGGAAGCCCCTGCAGTTGCCCACCCGACAAAAGAAACAGAAAACAGCAAGGTTAAGGTTATGACAATAGCTCAGGAGAAGGGATAGAAATCTTCTAATCAATATTCCTAAGGTTGTGGGATGAATACCATTTACAAATTGACTATTAGCAAGGCTTGGACAAAAAAAGAAGAAAAAAGAAAAGAAAAATGGTTCTTGCACACCGGAATTTGGATCAGACATCTATTCTAAAAGGATTCCCAATGCCTTGATGAATAATAATAATAACAATTAAAAGATCTGCTGATGTTAGTGGGATTAGCTGGTCCCTAATGTAGCCAAGTTTGTTCAGATGGTCGGCATGCTAGTCTACTAGCCAGAACAAATTAAAAGTGCCTCTAAAATTCATTCATACAGATCATGCGTTAAGATTTATGATATGACCTATATATATATATGTTTCACAAAAATAAATAAATAAGTGTAATTAAGCCCTTTCTTTCAGTCTAAAAGTGGACTTTGGAGTTTGTAGTTTTGCTTGTTTCCTGTTCCTGCTTCCCCTTGTCCCTATGTCGCTGACCTGCCCATTCTTAACAACCATCCATCGCAAACCACAACAAGCACCGATTTGACTGCGATTCAGGGGTTTTGTCACAGAAAACTAAAATCCAGCTAAAAGTCACATAGCGTGACTGTGAGCTTGCCTTAATTCTCATTAGAGTATTAGGAGACTTAACATCAGCTTAACATCTGCTTTCACTTTATGTTGATGGTCCTCCAACAGACAATACTGACTGTAAGTAAGATTGTAATTACATGTCAACGTATCCTATTTACCCAAACTCCTAACCACAACAGTTCACTAATCACTAATACTCTAATTAGTGAATACTACATTCAACATTCATTTAAGTATGGTCAATGCTAATTAGCTTCCTCCATGATCATGGAGGAAGCTAATTAGCATTGACCATACTTAAATGAATGTTGAATGTTTAATGTTTCTGAAAAACAATGAAAAAAACGACTCAATTACCCAGTTGATGCATTTTGAATCATCTTCTGTGGCACCACAAAAAAAAATAAAATAAAAAAAAATATATATATATTACAAGGAGATGATTTTAATTCAAACTGATTAATTCTTTTTGTTATATGAATATCACAAAGTAAATAATAATAATAATAATAATAATAATACTCTGTCATCATTTACTCACCCATGTCATTCCAAAGCTGTATGACTTTCTTTCTTCTGAAGAACACAAAAGAAAACATTTTAAAGAATGTTGGTATCCAAAAACAAAATTTGGTGCCCATTGACTTTCTTTATGTGAAAATTAAACCATTTCTTAAAATATATTTTATGTTCAACAGGAGAAAGTCAGATTTGCAAAGACATATGTTATGTGTGAGTAAATGATGACAGAACTACAAAACTTACTACTTATTACATTTTTAAAACTTATGATCTAAACAACAGAAAAGGGTAATACCAACCCGATCTCACGGGAATTCGTATGAATTTTACGAGGTGGCTAATTCGTAACAATTCGTACGACCTCACTCGTACAAATTAGTACGATTTTGCTAAATCGTACATATTTTACGAATTAGCCAATTCGTATGAATTCGTACAAAGACCTACCCCTGACCCCGCCCCTAAACATAACCTTCACGTGGGTTTAGACAAATCGTACAAATTCGTACGAGTGAGGCCGTACGAATTAGCCACTTTTGAATCACTTGTATGAATTGGTTGTGAGATAGCGTAGGTAATACACAAACAATCTTAGTATTGTGTGAACATGCTATATATCTGGTGTATGAAGATGACCCCCCCCCCCCAAAAAAAAAAAAAATATATATATATATATATATATATATATATTGTAGACAATAGTTGAAAAAATGAAAATAGTGTGAAAAAGTGTATTTAAAAAAATAAAATAAAAAAACCCAACGGGCCAAATGTGAAATTGCCTGTTTAATTTTGTATAATACGTTGCAAATATGAGTTCTAAACACGCAAGAAGAAGTTTCCCAGATTTGAAACATATTTCAGCTTGAATAATCTGATCTAAAACATCAAGCAGACAAACACTACTTACAAAGTCATAGAAAGTATCAGAATATAATACGCTGAGTCCGCCTGACTCTGCATCTTTTTTTCCATAGCTGAACCTTTAGAAGATGGAGGAGGAGGAGGAGAAAGGAAATGGAGGTGAGGGGTTAAAGACACAAAAAGGGACATGATGGGGGACAAGAGAAACCCATTGAGCGGACACGTTGGTAATTAACAGCTGCCTTTGCCCCGGCTCCATTTATTATGCAGTAATCTTAGCGGCCCTGCCCCGTGACACCCCGCAGAATGAGATCAGCTCCCCGCAGACGCCCGACATCTGAATAGGGCCCTTTCAGCTTCCTCTCACTCATTACCGTGTGTATGTGTTACTCTTCGCATGTGCTTGGGCCTCAATAGTCAGAATGTGCCTTATAGATATGGGGAATCTTTTGTGTGGCGTGCAAGTACTTCAAAAATAAGAAAGGTGGAAATTGTGTTCAGAGCGTATTGATTGTGCAGGGCAGTTAATGAAAGAGAGGAGAGGGAAAATAAGGTGTACTCGATGGAAAAAATTAATCTCACTGTTATGATGGTGTTCTTTAGGTGCGAGAGGAGTACGCATAACAGAAATTCAAAAATGTGGCTCCCTTTTAATTCGCAAGTTGGATTTCTGTTAGACATATTTTTCTTTAATATCAAAACATTCCGAGGTGGTGCATGGTGCTTTCAAACACCTGTCATTTTCAATTAACATAATTTGTTAATTATATATAAATTAAAATAAATAACCTTCTAAAATCACTACACAGCAAAGTGAATAGACTTCATCTAAAATAGCATACTTCCCCACTTTATACACTCTAAAAAATGCTGGGTTGTTTTAACCCAACTTTGGGTCAAATATGGACTAACCCAGCCGTTGGGTTAAATTTTTACATTACATTTTTAACCCAACATTTCGGGTTTGTCCATATTTGACCCAAAATTGGGTTAAAACAACCCAGCATTTTTTAGAGTGTAGGGATGCGAAGAGAGAAGTAGCCTACGTCTGGGTTTGGAGTATTCATAAGTACCCAGAAACATTGAACAAAGGCATATTTTAAAAATTAACAATAACCAAGATTAAAAAAAATATTAGACGAAAGAAGGGTAACACGTTCTATGCATGCTTAGAAGGAATCATAGCGCCATTGAGCTTCACAAATAACACGACACATGGGAATTAAACAAAGCATCTCTTAATAGTTCCTTCCAAGTCACCAACCATCCTTTGTTTACCCAGACAGCAACATAGTGTCGGCCCAGATCCGGCCCTCATCTGGTACGCGTAGTTCAAGTGCATGGGCATCCGTCGGAGTTCCTCCTCAACAAAATCCAATTCGGCCATCAGTTTTTGCACGTTTCCCTCAGTATCAACAACAAAAAAAGGGATCACAAATATAAAAAGAGACAACCTAATAATCTCACCGTGTTTAGCCAAGATACAATAGACTATTGACACCTGTTGATGTAGACAGAAATTTACTTACACGCAGACATGTGAGCGTGTGGTGACAGTTTCCTTTAGTCCTTTTGGTGTGTTCAAGCGCTGCTTTTTGGCCGAGACGACGTAGCCAATGAGAGGAGATGTCGGCTTGCTGTGTTTCGGGTTTTAGGGTCCCAGACAGCAACATAGTGTCGGCCCAGATCCGACTCACATCTACATGTACCAGATGTGGCCCGGACCTGGGCCGACACTATGTTGCTGTCTGGATTTGGCATTGTATTGTCTGGAGTTTGTCTTGATGCTGACTCAAGGCAGATCTTGAAGGAAGCAACTGTTGACAGTTCACTGGCTTATCGAAAACTAGGAAGCAGTGTTGTAGTACTCGAGACTCGGACTCGTCTCGGACTCGGTCTCGAGACCATATTTTAATGGTCTTGGTCTTGTCATGGACTCATGTGTATTTGGACTCGGAATTGACTCGTACTTGAAATTTTTTTGTTTTAGGACTCGGAATTATTCCCGAGTCCACTCGAGTTCAATTCAAAATATTTTTCATGATTGTTAGTGTATGTTAATAAAATATTTCTTTAAATTGATTGACACGCCCAGTGATTGGTGATTTTCTAGTGCGCATGACAAATTGTAATAAAATTACTTTTAACACCACTACTATGTGGCCTTTTTACCCTAAACTGATCATATTTTTTAAACTCTAAGTAAATTCAGTAAAAAAAAAAAAAAAAAAAAAAAAGGATTTCTCTAAGTAAATAAAAGTAAATTAGGTAATCAACCCTCACTGGTCTCGGTCTCGACTCGGACTCGAGCGTCTCTGGTCTCGGACTCGACTCGGACTCGACTCTCTATGGACTCGGTCTTGACTCGGACTTAACTCGAGTGAGGTGGTCTCGACTACAACACTGCTAGGAAGTAACCGTGCCAACGCTATCTCATGACAAATTCCAGCCCGTTCACATAGAACGCTATATGACAAAACGGCGCTATACTACGCACATGGCACCCTTTATCGTTAATATTCACGCGAACCCAAGGTGTCATAAATCCTTTAGCGTAATATGAGACAACCCTATCCTACCCCACACCTAAACCTAACCATCACAGTGCGTGTTATATTAACGATAACGGGTGCCATGTGCGTAGTATAGCGCCGTTTTTGTCATATAGCGTTCTATATGACACTAAAGGATGAGAATGCGTTGCAAATTCGTATGTGGCTAATTCGTACGATTTGTCTAAGTTTGTACGATTTGTCTAATTTGTCTTTTGGTGTAGGGGCGGGGTCAGGGGTTGTCATTCATACGAATTCATACAAATTGGGAATCTCGTAAAATATGTACGATTTAGCAAAAATCATACGAATTCGTACGAATTAGCCACCTCGTAAAATACGTACGCATTACTGTGAGATTGAGTTGACCGTGCATTTGGCAGATAAATCTAAAATAAAATTGTTCATTTTTGTAAATAACTGTAAACAAAATGTATGTTTATCCACAAAAAATATTTCTAGCATTTTGAGTTGCAGTGTATATTAAAACTTAAAGGGTTAGTTCACCCAAAAAATTATTTATATTTTAAAATTAATTATATTTACTCACCCTCATGTTGTTCCAACCCCGTAAGACCTTCGTTCATCTTCGGAACACAAATTAAGATATTTAAGATATTAAGATCGCTCCTGCATACTAGTCCATAGGCTTCTTGAGGGAATGACTCTTGCTGGCATCGAAAAGTCATTAAAGACATCGTTAAAATAGTCCAAGTGACTACAGTGGCTCAATTTTAACTTTATCAAATGACGAGAATACTTTTTGTGCGCAAAAACAAACAAAAATAACGACTTTTTTTCAACTATTCACTTCCTTCTCCATGGGCCTGTAGTCAGTTAACGTAGTGTGATTGCCTAAAGCTACGTCACACGTAGGCTCACTATTGGCCGACGCTGGTCATGTGTGTGATGCGTGTGACGTACAATAACAGAAGCTTACGCTATTAAACTAGTAACCTGACTCGCGCAGAGGGAGAAATAAATGAATAGTTGAAATAAAGTCGTTATTTTTGTTGTTTTTTTGCGCACAAAAGTGTTCTCGTCGTTTGATAAACTTAAGATTGAGCCACTGTAGTCACTTGGACTATTTTAACGATGTCTTTAATGACTTTTCGAGGACAGCAAGTCATTCCCTCAAGAAGCCTATGGACTAGTATGCAGGAGCGATCTTAATATCTTAAATATCTTAATTTGTGTTCAGAAGATGAACGAAGGTCTCACGGGGTTGGAACAACATGCGGGTGAGTAAATACTGACAGAATTTTCATTTTTGGGTGAACTAACCCTTTAATGTAACAGGTATGAAATAATGGAAATTATGAAATAATAGAATAGTCAATGAAGAAAAAAAAACATAGTTGGCCCCTAATCTGAATATTGATGAGGACACATAAATATCCTAATATATATTGCAGTCACAACCCTGGTATTTTCGAGGGAAAAAAAATAATTCTTGAGTTCGGCCGTAACCTTTTCAAATGAAACGGTAAAATATTCAAGCACAAATGACATGATTTGCTGAGGATGCCGCAGGTACAATAGACAGAAAGAAAGACACTAACACTCAAGAGGCAACGTGAGAGCAAGCAGGAGACGTAAAGATAGAACAGAAGACAGTCGAAAGAGACCTAAGGGCCTGTTTGAACCATTTCTGTTCCTAAAAATAAATCTGGATGAATCCTTTCCCCTGCAGTGGAGCTGAACAAATGGTTCTCATTACCTATGTAACCTACCAGCGCATCTGTCACTACCTTAAACGAAAAAAGAAAATACTCCTCTCACATCACTCACCCTCTGATTGATGCGCCAGTCATGTGGTTTGTTGGCCGATTTGTTTGGACATGACCCATGTGGCGTGTCCCTGACACCCGTACCGGGGGTTTAAGGCCTTGGGATCTTTTCACTCACTGGGATCTTTTTAGATGAAAAGGCAGTGAGAACTCTCCATGTCCTCTTTTGTTGTGGTTGGGTTGCACAATGCCGCCGGTGACTAACTCTTTTGTGGTCTTATCAGACGAGCTGACAGTTGGCCAGAGGACTGTTGGGCTCGGCTCAATAGCTCCCTTTGGAAATGAAGGACACTAGATTGAAAAGTATCAGTGTAGTGGTTTATATCATGTTCTTTGAAGCAATAGATAATCTAGTGTTCAAGATTTCTTATCGTGACAAACACAAAAGATTGGGATAATTACGATTTTTTTGAAGAAGTCTCATTTCGGGTTCAGGCTACACAATGTGTTGCTCTGTTACGATAGATACTCTGTCAGATCATGCGAATTTGACTGTAAAATTTTTGTTGTGGACACATCGAGAACTAGCGAATGACAAGAGCAACGACAAACAAACAATGGCCACCGAAGCGCCACAGATGCATTGTACAAGATAAAACGAGACTGCCATTGTCGTTTACAATCTACCACGACATCCTACCAACACAGCAACATAGTGTCGGTCCCGATCCGGCCCACATCTGGTACGCAATGAATCTGGGCCGACTCTAGGTTTATAGTCTTCTCCCTCCTCCTTCTTCTCTCTCTATGTGATAGATTGAGAGTCTCTCTGGACCTACAGATCTGTGTGGAGATTTGACCGGATTCTGACCATTTATAGAATTGTTATACAATGTGTATCTGATATGAGATGATGTCATTAATAGCGAGAAACTCCCCTGAATATATATAACTATATATTCTGTAGGGTGAGTATTGGAAGCTGAGCTATTTTCAGCTTCCCAATGCTGATCTTTCTTTTCTTTGGTTTATTCATTCATGATAAAAAGGATGGGGAGAAAAGGCACTTGTGTTGGAAAACGTTATTTCTAACAATTGGGGGTCATTCTGGATTTCTCCAAATGATAAGAATAAAAAATAAAAAATAGGAGAGAGTGGATTCTTACTGTTTGCTAAGAAAATGTATACAGTAGTTGTAATTTTAGTGCTGTGAGTTTTTGGTGAAATCCTCGTAATCGATAGGGAGAATGGTTATCCTCGGGTTTTGAACGTGGAAAGAGCAGAAAAGGGTGATCTGATCTCCCTCTCTTTTTTTTGTTATATTTGATTTCTCCTCATATCGTTGCGGGATGACTGGTGTTCTTTGTGTTTTTAATAAAGAAAGCGGGAAGAGCACAAAAGAGAATTGAGCTCCCTCTTTTGATGTTTGGGTTTTACCTCGTGTTTTTGATAAATGCGGGATGAACGAGAGGAAATTGATCACTTTCCTCTGTTTTTTTAGGAAATATCCTCGCAATATATTTTATAGAACTCTGTTTGTTCTTTTGAGGTTGTGAGTGAATAATACATACATTTTTTATTTATTTTTCTTATCTTTTCTTCTCACCAATGTATTAACACAATTAATTTGAAACTGTAGACTTTTTGTTTTCTATTTGGTCATTCGGAAATTTGTTCAAGTTGCAAAAGAGAAATCTTTGTGTGTTTACAATGGGGAACACAATTAGTCCACCGTTAATTGATGAATCTCCACAAGATTTCATGATAAGAAATAATCAAGCATTCTTCACAGAAACATATTTATCAAATTTGGCTGGTTGGTCAGCTGCCAAGTCACAATTAAATTAATTTAAGGATGGAGATATGCGTTAAGCAAAAGATGTGGGTTTTGTACATTGGGGTGATCCAAATTGGGATTTTTCTGGATTGCCTGAGGAAGAGAAAAATATTCCAGATAATTCACTCTCACAGTCACACTCTCAGTAAAAAGGTACAAAAGCTGTCACTGGGGCTGTACCTTTTCAAAAGGTAAACTTTTGTCCCTTTTAGGTGCTAATATGTACATTTTAGGTGCTAATATGTCCATTTCATGAGCTAATATGTCCATTTTAGGTGGTAATATGTCCATTTTAGGTGGTAATATGTCCATTTTAGATGGTAATATGTACATTTTAGGTGGTAATATGTACATTTTAGGTGGTAATATGTACATATGTACATTTTAGGTGGTAATATGTCCATTTCATGAGCTAATATGTACATTTTAGGTGCTAATATGTACCACTAAGGTACCAATATGTAGCCTTTGGATACAAAAGTGTACCTTTTGAAAAGGTACAGCCCCAGTGACAGCTTTTATACCTTTTTTTCTGAGAGTGCAGAGAATGAAAAAATCTCTCTCACAGACTGCCGAAGTCAAGGTGCCCCTCCCTCCTCGAAATGAGTGCATTCAGACTTCAGCTGTGTCTGAGCCCATAAAAAAAAAATAGACTGTACCCCGATTGTGACAACGAATATGCCCGTATTTCAAAAACATTGGGAAAAGAGGAGGGAGTTCGACCCCTCATTGTTCAATTGTTGGCTCGAGGCATTCTCGTTCACAATCATTCACCTTATAACACACCAATCAATCCAATTAAGAAAGCAAATGGTTCTTGGCGTTTAACACAAGACCTGAGAAAAATTAATGATTTGATAAAACCACTTGCTCCTATTGTACCAGATGTACTAACTATAATATTCTGTCCCTTCAGAATATGCATTCTTTTCTGTCATTGATTTGATCTCGGCCATTTTTCAGTATTCCTGTTGATTGTGAAACTCAGCCATTTTTTGCAATTTGTTTTCATAAACGTGGCTGGTGGCATTCTGGTCACTGGTGCCTCTGAGGACATGTTTGCTGCCACCACCACAATTGTCTGCAACATTCTAGCTGAGGCTGGTTTCAAGGGATCTAAAGAGAAACTCCAGTGGGTGCCGAGGAAAGTCAATTACCTCGGACATGAACTGTCACAAGGCAAAGTTCGTCTGTCCGCGGAAGGGTCAAAGCCATCGCTACATTCAAGCATCCATCTACACGGAAGTAAATCCAAAGCTTCCTGTCGCTTATGGGTGCCTAATTGCTCCATGTATGACAAAATTCTGCGAGAAGCTACGCTAGATGATGAAGAGGACATTATAAGGACAGCTGAAATGAATCAATCATTCAGACATTTGAAATCCTCTCTCTTGAGGCCGCCTGCCCTCGGCCCTGTTACACCCAAGAATTCCATCTCTACGTGCATGAAGGTGGGGGACAGCCGCCACGATCCTGGCCCAAGAACATGGGGGAACTTTTCATCCCGTAGCTTATTTATCTAAAACCCTTGATGGAGTTGCTAGGGGACTTCCTGCCTGTTGCACACAGTGGCTGCTACAGCACTCATGGTCCAAGATGCGGAAAGTGTTGTTTTTAGTGCTGTCAAATGATTAAAATATTTAACAGAGATGTATAGTAACGAAGTAGAACTACTTTTTTTACTTTTTAGTACTAAAATGCTGTATTTTACTAGAGTATTGTTTTTTTCTCATACTTCTACTTTTACTTCAGTAGATATTTTCAATGAATTTAATACTTTTACTTCGATATTTTTTTAATGTTCTGCTAGTTACTCGTTACAATTATAAAAAATGTACGAATCATTCATTGCAAGTTGGCTTTCATGCTGCCTAAATCGCTCGCCAGTTTTATAGGGTAATGGTATTGATTGACACACACATTGACAACTAATGCAGGGGTTGTCCTGCAATGACATTTTTTTGGCGGCCGCCAAAGCAAATTTGTATCCCGCCAAAGCGCCTTATTTGATTGCTAGTTCAAACTTTTGACTGCTTTCTTTAATAATTACATGACACAAAACTTGTACTTTTACTTTTAGTACTTAAGTAGTGAATTTTAAAATAAACTACTTGCAATACTTAAGTACAAAAACTGTTGAATACTTTGGTACTTCTACTTAAGTGTGGTGCTTAAAGAGCACTTCAACTTCTACTCAAGTCACTTTTTTGATAGAGCACTTGTACTTTTACTCAAGTCCGGGTGTCTAGTACTTTATACATCTCTGATATTTAATCACGATTAATCGCATTAATGTCGTAGTTAACTCGCGATTAATCGGACATTTTTATCTATTCTAAATGTCTCTTGATTTCTTTTTCTCACATTATTTTTTCACATTACACTCTTATTATTAACATGGAAAAGTGGATCGGTTTGCTTTGTGCAAATGTTTTTTTATTGAAAACAACATTGACATATACTGTGTTCAATTGCACACTAACATTCTCACTTGGAGCAAATAATCTCTCACACAATGTAACACTGTCCATCAATAAAAGGGTGAAAGAAATACTGACGAGGTCCTGATATTGATTGAGGGGGCGGAGAATTCGCATCAGCTGTGTGTGTGTGTGCTTGGCCATCATCAAGTGGTATTTCAGACTGGACGTGTTGCGATGTTGATAGCAACTTTGCGACTTCGGTCTTGCCATTTGGCAACTTTTTAGTAAAGTTAAGTTTCCATTCAGAATCTTATTGGCATCCATTTCGGCGTCTGGTGCTCGTCATCTACTCAAAACGCAACGTTAACCGGCCGGCTCGCAAGCCCAAACAACTGTAAACTGCCCATGTCTGGAGACTTGAGTAATGCAATTTCCCATTGTTAGCTCAAAAATACTTTCGTCTTGGTCTGAGAGATGTTGCAGGAGGATCAAGGCTCGATTTATTATCAGATCAGCCCGTAATGTATACTATTTTTCTAATGTCAGTTATGCATCTTTTACTCATTATTTCAGAGCATTTCAGAGCATTATTGTATTGATTTTCTTTAAATTGGTTATGTAAATGGAATAATTCATTAACCTGACTAATAATAAATTGTTACATTTGAATTTATTCTGAGTTAAGGTCCAAATTCTTTGCACGTTAAAAAATTATTATGACTTCATGTGTCAATTTGTCAATCCAGTATACCTCCGAAAACTATCGTCCGTCATAAAAAAAAAAAAATTGTGTGTTTTTCACATCCGTAGCCAAACCAAACCCAGACAGCAACATTTTTTTTTTTTTTTTTTTACAAATAAATCCAATTAAATCAATTAAATATACATGAGATGCAAATATGGATACAACTTTTATCCCTCACAGAACCTTTCTTATAAAATAATTGAATTATAGTGACTGGAAATGACTGAAGGCAGAGCTAACACTTGGTTATCTCCAAATTCCCCAATATTGTCAACTACTGTTGTATGCTAATATAAACTGAACTGTTCAAGAGTATGCCTGGCTGTTTCTCACATAACTTCTGAGTTGGACCAATAAGATTAGGAGCAACTTTTCGATGAGATTTTCTATTTGAGTTTGGAAGGAGGTCTTTTCTCTGTTGCCAGGTGGCTAATGTTGGTTGCGCTTCATTGGTTTACCTCTGTGAAAGCATTCACCACTGGTTAAGTAAAGGCAGAGAGGGTGGAAA
The DNA here is from genome assembly GCF_016745375.1 of Pimephales promelas. The sequence continues at coordinate 17,144,414 of NW_024121144.1, forward strand.
AGGCATGTCCACCTGAAAGGCCAAGGCGAGACGCATTCTTGATTGTATCCCATCCGCGAGGAGGTAAAGTAGATGAGCTTTTGATTGGCTGGGGGGCTGGGGGGATGGCGAAGATGGATTTTTGATTGGGTGAGAGAGCGCACAAGGTCCGTTCGGTCAGCCTTGAAGAGAGCGCGTCCCAGCGGAGGCCGTCATGATCAATGTGGTCATTACAGCTCTTCTTTAGCTCGACTGGAGAGCTGCTCCGGCTTGGATGTATGGAATAAATTAGGGCGAAATGGGCTATAAAGAGAAGAGGTCAGTTTAGCTGCAAATGTCAGTCTATTCAATATACCAGCTGGCTGTAACATACCACCAAACTGTCTTAATGACAAATGCAGAGACTCCGAGATGTTCCAAAAACACATCCAAAAGGAATTTTACCTTTCTGCAGCAAAGCAACAAACGTTTTTTTCATTTGCAATATTTTGCTGTTATTTTTGGTTTTTGAAAAATTTAAAAACTTCAAGAGTTTAAATCTTTATTCCCCTATATTTTTCCCCTCAGAATTGTGAAATATAAATTCACAATTTTGACTTTTTTCACAATTGCAAGTTTATATCTCCCAATTCAGATTTTTTTTCTTGCAATAGCGAGTTTATATATCTTACTTCTTTTCTCAGAATTGCCAACGCTATCTCACGACCAAATCGTACAAGTGATTAAAAAGTGGCTAATTTGTACTAATTCATGCGACCTCACTCGTACGAAATTTTGTCTAAACCCACGTGATGGGTAGGTTTAGGGGCGGGGTCATTCGTACGAATTTATACGAATTGGCCAATTCGTAAAAAAATATATGATTTAGCAAAAATCGTACTAATTCGTATGAGTGAGGTCTTACGAATTGTTACGAATTAGCCACCTCGTAAAATTCGTACGAATTCCTGTGAGATCGGGCTGGAATTGCGAGTTTATATCTCACAATTCTGACTTTATAACTCAGTTTACATTATGCAATCCTGACAAAAAGTCACAAAAATTACCTTTATTTTATTATTTTATTTTTTCATTTAGTGGTGGAAATAGTACCAAACCACCACTTTTTAGTTGCAAATATATTTATTTTTATCTATTTAATTTTTTAGGGTACAACAACAATTTCTAGGGTACGTTTGACAAGAAAATACTTAAAATTTCAGTGTTTGTCGTTTATTGTCCTTCATTTCCCATTAAATGTGTTACATCTTATTTGTGAAATCATTGTACTATCAATTTCCGAAGAAAAATTGTTTAAGTTGTGCAACATTAATTCCTACATCTTTTTATTTTTTTTTACAGAATCCATGTTTATGACCATAGTACAACCTTTTGTATTAGGTTGTAGATCTTGCAATGTCAACACTAATGCAAATTACATCCAACGAGATCTGCAAACAACATCAAAACAACATTTTTGCAACATTGTGAAAATATATATGTAATATATACAATATCTGTCACCTTAAGCATGTTGAATAAACATTTTCATGACTTTAAATGTGCATTTAGTTTATTTAAGCTGCACTGATGTAGATGCAGCATCACGTTTTCAGTGACCGATGGCTTTCTATATGTACTTTGTATAAATGCTCAGTTAGCCATGATTAATTTATTCCACAAGCTCCCTAAATGCAATTGTGCTAGTCCCCTTTTTTTTAATGGATTACATGCTTCCGCAACCATTATGATGCCAGAATAACTAGTTAGGCTGCATGACAGAGGCTATTTGGATCCATATCTCAGTAGTGGTTTGAGCCTGGATGGCAAAAATGAATGTTTTTTTTTTTTTAAGATTTCCCAGAGGGAAAAGCCAACAGCTTTGTTCCCTTTCACAAGCTCAACTGACACTCGCACCCTCGGCCTGAACCGTATTTGGATACCAGAATGACTGTTTGCTTCTTTTAATGGATTCGCTGTGTGGAACATCTCCAGACACATAACAGTGATTGTTAGAGAGTGACTGAATAGAAGGGAGAGACAAATGAATACAGGGAAACTGGGAAAGATACAAAGCCATTTGGGGGAGCTATAGGACCAAGCTCCGAAAGGCTTATGGTAAAAGTGCTGCATGGATTCTGGGATATATAGTTCAAAAGTGAATCTCATTTGAATGAAAGTCACATTTCACCTTAATTTTAACCTAAAATTTCATGGTAAAATATTATACGTTTGTGACAAGTTTTTTGAGAATCACTTTTTTTTCCCTTCTTGTTTTCACAAACCATGCAGGCTCATTGTAGACCAGAAAGAATGGAATGGAGGTGTATTTTGAGTGCCAATCCATCGCTCTTTCCACCAACCCAGACACTCAGGTAAACTGTCTCCTAGAGGCATGTCAGTTTAACCCTATTGGATAACAGCATTTGTTTCTGTTTGTCAGCCCACAGCTCTTTCACCCATGCTGTGGCTCGAACTCCCCAATAATCAACAAACAGCACAGAGAGGAGAAAACATACCGTTTTATAACAGCACCGGTGAAAGGGGGAAGAAAAGCAATTATTTAAAGCTAAATTGTATTAGATAGCTTTGATCTGCTATATCCCAGATTGCTCAGACGGTACTCTTTGCAGAAGTGAGAGGTTGAAAAATAAGAGGACTTGATGAAATCAGAAGAAAAAAACTTTTATGAGTTTGAGGTAAAGTCTGACGTTGCCTAAACTTCCTTAGAAGAAATAAATATGACTGAGATGTATCAATGATCCAAGTAAAAATATAGATAGTCTGATCTTGAAATGTTCAAGTTCAAATTCTGACTTTGGTATCTGAGCAAATCAGAGGACAAAGACATTGTTGAAGATACTTCAAAGACTTTACAGAAGACTCATTTTTTAAAGGAGAAAAGTAGACTTCTGTGAAGTACATTGGGATAGTTCATATAAAAAAGAGAATGATCTGAGAGATTTCGGTAACACTTTATTTTACGACCCGCAAACAACTGCGTAAGTACACCGAAATTCTGGTGTTCGTTTCTGTAATTATAGAATACTTCCGTGTAAGGTATTACAGAACAATATGTTAAGTTTTGGGTAATAAAGGGGTAACAAGCAGATATACATTTATAATGTAATTATTTTAAAACTAACAAGTACCTATTATGTTAATATATTCCAGGCAAAAATTGTACTGTTTGTACGGCAAAATATGTTCTTGTGAAATTTTACGGGGTAATTTTTACATCTGTGGGTTGAAAATTAAACATATATGGCAGTTGTAAGCACAGTATGATAAAAAAAAAAGAATTCATTGGCTTTTCTTACTAGATTACTTAATTTTAGTCAACCCACTGATGTCAAAATTAAATATAAAATTGCACAAGAACATATTTTGCCAGAAAATCGTCTGTTGTATAAAAATGTATTAAATTATGAATAATTTGCATGTATATCTGCTTGTTACCCCTTTATTACCCAAAATGTAACATGACGCTTCCTTTTACAGTACATTACTTACCTACCCTATCTCACGAACAATTCGTACGAATTCGTACGAGTGATTCAAAAGTGGCTAATTCGTACTAATTCATACGACCTCACTCGTACGAATTTGTACGATTTGTCTAAACCCACGTGACGGTTATGTTTAGGGGCGGGGTCAGGGGTAGGTCATTCGTACGAATTCATACGAATTGGCTAATTCGTAAAATATGTACGATTTAGTAAAATCCTACTAATTCAAAAAAGATCTGAACTCAGAGTATTTATGGAAACAGTATCCCTTAAGGCCTTGAGAGTTGAAGGGAAAGTAGCATGTGCTGATTACTAGACACATTCATAGAACATACTTTTTAACTGTAGCTAAGAAATTATTCAAAGAAATACCTACTACGGTCAATTTTATGAGATATTTTGTTTTAATACTGGTGTACTGTGTTCAAATACAAGGATGTAACCCACTTTCTTTACCAGCAAAGTTTGTACTTTTAGTGCAAAGTAAAAGTACATGAGAAATAATAAAGCATAGTGCTTTAAAAAGGCACATGAACCTGAACCAGACTAATAATACACCAACAAAACAACATCTCTTGATTGTCAGACAATGGAAAACATTGAGCTTTCCCATTCACCTTAGTAATCCTGTTTACATGCGTACCAATATGCTAATAACTACAAAAATAAATAGAAACCTGATTGGCTGATGTCACCAAAAGTCCCAGACACTTCACTAATCTTTAGCTATGATGTCAAAATCAGATATGGAAAAATCCAGTCTCACACTAAATATCTTACAAGGTTATGATTTCGGATGAACTAGTATGTGAATCGTACGAAAATGTAGGATTTTTAGAAAAAGAAAATAAGCATGAGGGTCACTGGAGTGTAAGCCAATCGCACTAAAACATGAATTCATATTAGATTTGTGCAAAAATGCTGTTCCATGCCCTCCAAAGTAACAAAATAATCATTGTTAGATTAGCATTAGCTTAGCCTTGTGACATCTTTGGGCAGATACATAAACGTTATGAAATATGTTGTAGCTGAAATGTGCTGCTAACTCATAAAATAGACGCTTACAGATGGCGTTTATTCCGAAACTAAGTGTGTGACTCAAAACACATTCTTTACATTGTCGAGGAAGTTGGTCTAACCACTATAATTTTAAGTAAACCTTGTTTTCAGTCAATTAAACTCTCAGTGAACTGAAACTCATTTGGGTAGCCAGAGTGGCAACAAATGCAATATGGTTAATGGCATCATTTAGCAAAGAGCTGCGGCACACACAGATAGGGCCCGGTGAAGGAAAGAAAAGAGAAACATTACAAAGTGTAATTACTTTAAGCACCATTAGGGATGCAATAACTTTCAGGGAAAACAAAGTCCAGCTTTCGCTCTGCCTGAATTAGACAGAGAAAAAGTACAAAGCTTTCAAACTTAGTCTTTTTCAAATTAAAGAGGAAGAATGGAATTCTATTGTCGCTTATATTTCACGCTCAGAAAGACTTTCCTTCACATTTTCTGTTTTAAAAGTCTGTTTACTTTAAAAGGGGTCATGAACTGGCTTTTTAACTTTTATTATATTGTTGTCTGAGGTCAACATGTGATGTTCGCTTGGTTTTTACATTCAAAAACATCAAAATGAATAAGTAATAGGCTATTTCTACCCTAGTTGTGAGCCTAGCTGAAAAACGCTCGGTTTTTATGGGCGTCTCACACTGAAGACTTGGAAGTAAACGCCCACTGCTGTGAGTGGATAACAGTTTTGCATATTATAATGAGTTTCAAGTCACTCGTCGGTGCGCGAGGGGGGAATTGTTTTCAAAACGTCCAATGTTGAAAAATGGCAACCAGAATGATTCGCCCATACATGTTCGTAGGTAACACCTTCAATGACCATTATCTCGACACAACACACAACACTCTAGTAATGTGTTAAAACACACAGCAATGTGTGATACAAACATTTTTGGTTACAACACTTTGGGAACCAGCATAATATTCTAACAACTGCATAGCAATGTGTTCCGAACCGTTCAAAATACAGTACCTTAGCAACAACCTGGCAACCGTCGGAACATCATAGCAACAGTATAGCAGTTTGCAGCATTATGCCCCAACCAATATGAACCTTTCAGTAAATGCATCGCAATTTGTTAAAGAACACTCAAAATACCTTAGCAACACCCTGGCAACCAATAGAAAATTCTAGGAATTGAACACCAATGGGATAAAAACACACAAAACACTTTATCAACACCACATCCTGGCAACTGGTCTGCAAAAATAATCCCAAAAAACATCAACACTCAAACAGTTTACCAACGCTGTGGCAACCAATAAGAACCCTAGTATCTGTATAGCAATTTGTTAAAAACTATTTAAAATACCTTATCAACATCCTAGCTACCAGCAGAACACACTACCCTGACAGCAACATAGTGTCGGATATACCAGATGTGTCGGAACCCGGATTTGGGCCGACACTATGGCTACGTTTCGACTGTTCAGACAAGTGTGAACGACAAAAAACAAACAAAAACGAAAAAATATCACATGAAATGCATTTTTTTTAAATTAGCTTCAAGCTACATCCATATGTGGTTTGAAATCCTATCATTTCTGGAAATCCGTTTCAGTCGGACCGCTCTGATTGGGTTTTGCGTGGTAACCTGGCAACCAACAGAACACCCTAGCAACTGCATACATTGGTAAAATGCTAAAAGTACTCAAAACACCTTAGCAACACCCTTGCAACCAACAGAACACCCTAGCAACTGCACACATTCAGAATGTGCCATCAACCACTCAAGACACCTTAGCAACACCCTTGCAACCAACAGAACACCCTAGCAACTGCATACATTCGGAATGTGCTATCAACCACTCAAGACACCTTAGCAACGCCCTTGCAACCAACAGAACACCCTAGCAACTGCATACATTCGGAATGTGCCATCAACCACTCAAGACACCTTAGCAACGCCCTTGCAACCAACAGAACACCCTAGCAACTGCATACATTCGGAATGTGCCATCAACCACTCAAGACACCTTAGCAACGCCCTTGCAACCAACAGAACACCCTAGCAACTGCATACATTCGGAATGTGCTATCAACCACTCAAGACACCTTAGCAACGCCCTTGCAACCAACAGAACACCCTAGCAACTGCATACATTTGGAATGTGCTATCAACCACTCAAGACACCTTAGCAACACCCTGGCATCCAACAGAACACCCAGAACACCATATATTATCATTGTAGGTAACACTTTATTTCACAGTATCCTTGATACATATGTGACATGTACTTACCAAAGTAAATTGCATGTAACTAACACTCAACCAAACCCTAATCCTAACTTGACACTATAATAAGTACGTGTTAATTATTATTACTCGGAACTAAAACATGTACCATGTAAAGGGGAACCACAACGTGCTAAGAAGCACTCAAATCACCTTAGCAACAACCTCACCAGAACATAACACCCTGGCAACCGCATATATTAGAAATATGCTAAAAACCAGTCGAAACACCTTAGCAACATAATGGCAACCAACAGAACACCCTGGCAACTGCATAAAACCACTTGAAATGCCTTAGCAACAGCCTGCAAAAAAACACATCATACAACCATCCAGAAGACTCTAGAAACTGCACAATTATGTGCAAAACAACACATCATAACCACACAGCAATTTTACACCACATATGATGTTTGACATTCAGGCATGTGAGCAGATATCTAATAGAAAACGTTCTGCGGCAACCAAAAGCGACGTTTGATTTGTTACACCATGAAGTAGTGGTCTAGAAAAATTGTGATTTTGTTGAAATAATAAAAAACAATGAAGGCTCATGGGACATTAAGCAGTGCTCTCTAAATGTCCCTTATGATATTGTCCTGGTTTTAGATCATTAGCTCTGTATGGTCTCCATTGCGTTTCATGTGGCAACTGAAGATAGTTTTACTGTTATTACTGTGTGCTCAATTAAACTGTGAATTTGAGGCCGTTTGCAGTGTTGTCTCAATGAATCGCTCATGATGACAGCAAGTGTGAAGAGGTTTAATGGTGTATGGTATGATAAGTAGGTGTACATTACATTCTCCAGTCCTTCTCTTTCTCTCCGCTAACTTCATGACCTCTCTTAACACACAAAGGACTGATGATCAATAACACCTGGAAACAACAATTTGCATATTTATTGCGTTCAGCTCTAATAATCCTAAATAAGATCTTTTAAAAGTTTGGCCCTCCGAGACATTTATGTGGCCACTGAATAATATTCAACATCTTTATTGCGAGTCTCTCTGTATTCCATACGGCTTTCCTTTAGTGCTTTGTCTCCATTGACTTTGAGTTTGTTTGTGCTCAATTGATCTTTCAAGACTATAAAGGCTGCATTTATGCATTTTAACGCATAATCTTTATCCTTATATTGAAAATGACTCTGTTTTGTTAATAAGCTCATTGTGGATGTTTCCTTTCATCCCATTGTGTCATAAATACACTCCCTTTATTGCACAATTATTTGGTTCAGACTGAATGGTTAATGGTTAAAAATACGTTTTTTTTTTATATTCAGAGCGTGTTTGTGTGTGGTGGGGGAGGGGGTGTTCTGCATTGTAGATGTGTTCAAAGCTAACCACTTCTTATCTGTGTGTGCATTCTGCATTGTGATTAATAGATTTTTTTTTTTTTTTTGGTGAGGTTCAGGTATTTATAGTAGCTTGTTTCCACCACAGAATAAAACATTTTAATATAATGTAGTTGCGACTTTTAAAGGGGATATATCATGCAAAATCCACTTTTTTAGCCCTTAAATGCATTTTGTTGTATATTTGGAGTGTTTATAAGTACAGAAAAGTTGAAATTATTCTCTTCAGGTGCTTCGTTTATATCTTTATATTCTGTTTTGGTCATATTTTTCAACCTGTTCAGATTTTTCTGTTGTCTATGACGTTATTTGAGCAAGTGCGTCACCGTATTTGCAGCGGAACTGCCAAATATGGACATAAAAACTTCGAGCAATCCGCCATTATTATTTCTCGCTCCGATTTTGTAGTCCGAGCTCAATGATGCAGAAGTTACGAGAGGGCAAGTCAAAATGTTCGGTTGTTGGATGTACGTTAGTGACCTGAAGCACTTCAAGGATTCCCACTTCAACAACCTCCGCCAGTATAAAGAAGGGTTTGCCGATTGACTTCGTCTGAATGAGAGGTAAATTCCTTCTATCTTTGGAGACGACGAACAGAGCATTTCGATAAGCTGTAAATATCGTTAATAAAAATAAAGTACTTTACTTTCTTAAAACACATGGTGGTCATGGTTTAGCAGTACCTTTGTCTTACTTTGTTTTGAAGTAACGTTACACGTCTGCAGTATTATTGTTCTTGAGTTTCATCAATGGTCATTTAGCTGCGTTGTTTTCTGATGCTTTTCTAAACGTATCATATTGTCAATAGACTCAATACAGATTTTTTTTGTGGTAAGATTAGACCGTAGTCATTTATCTTGTCAGTGTGCTTGTTTTAACAAGAGAAATAGTCGACTTTCACTAATAACACAAAACAGTTAACTCACATTGTTCTGCAGGTTCGTCGTAGTCTTTATCAACTCGCTTGCTCTCGCTCGAATATGTAAGGCTTGATGGACAAGTCTTCTGTTGTTGACATTTTATTAAAGTGTGAATAAAAATGTTCTTTGAAGGTATCGTATATAATCGTATATCTCTAATCAAACTACAACAATAATGGCCGAACGTGGGGAGTTGAACTGACCGTGAACTCATCGACCTGGAGAGCGGGCGGGGTATGACGCATTTCCTTTTTATTTAAAGGGGACGCATTAAAACGGGTCGCTCAAAGACGCACATCAGAAAAGGGGTAGAAAAGGGGCCTGTGGAGCTATAATAATGAGGAATTCAGACCCAAGCATTGCAGTTATGTTTTATATAGACCACAACGGTATGATTTATATGCAAAAATGAATGATTTAAAAGCATGATATGTACCCTTTAATCTCACAATTGCATGTTTACATCTCACAATTCATTTCACAATATGTATATATATTATATATATATTGTTGATTAAAATGCAAAACTTGATACTTGATATTACATTGGGTGTACATGAATAGGCTTGGACTTGGTGCTGAAAACCCGAAGCACAGGACAATAGTGACACCATAAAAATATTCATGATTCTGAAGCTGAAAATGCAATTTTTTTTAACAGAATAATTAGGTTATTATATATAGCAATGATATGATATCATATAATAAATAGTTACATTTCTACATTTTGAATGCTCTGAAAATTGGCATATTTACTTCCTTTGAAAATTACCAGCATTTGTTGTTGTGGTGGTGGTGGTGGTAATAAACATAATGCCACAAATGCTGTAGATAGAGCTTAAATGTTCTGAATCTGGAATGTTTCATGGCCCAACATTTTGACACGTCCCAGGGTCTTACGACATACAACAGATAGGCCTACTTTCCCCTCGGCAGTGAAGTACATGCTTTCAGTGGACAGCAGCCTTGGGCTGAAACCAGACAAGTTGGTGTCTGGGGCTCAGGTGCGATTTCTGCAGACAAAGAGTCCATCCAATCTCAGCTGAGTTATTTAAAAGAGGAGCGTTTTAAACGCGCGTCAAGCCGCAGATGTTATCACCCTCACGATGAGCTGTCTCCAAACAGTGGTTCGAGGGGCTGCAGACAGCTGTTTGTTTGTCTTTTGTAATGTCTCCAGGGAAGAGTCGCTGAATGAGACGGTCGGTCTCGACGGGGTGCAAACCCCGCAGAATAAATCAATCAGGACGCGGGAGAAGCTACAGAGAGGAGGAAAAGGAAATGGAATTTACTTTGTGGACGAGAGATGAGAAAATTACCCGGCTTCATTGCCATGCCGGTCCAGATAGCAGCATAATCTATGGACCATATCGAAACTGTGAGCAAAACGAAGAACTAAATATCCCTCCATCTCACTGGACGGAACGAATTATTTCTCCCCCGCAGTCATTTTTATGCAATAAGCCTGTTAAACCTGAAGGAACCCCATTCCTTTTTTTTTTTTTTTTCCAGCCAATGACATTTGTCAGGAGCGCAGGCTCTGTATTATTAAATGCTCTTAAGAAAAGCACTGAAACATGAGAACATTTCATGTAGTGGATTCATAATAACAGCTCTTGACAGGTACTGCCTTCCCTGGAGCTGGGAGATCAGATGTGTTTTGTACTTTTACAAATGTAGGATGGTATTGTGTAGAGATGTAATGTGTAATGCTTTCTCATATCCAATGAATAATGCAAATATTCATATTGCTTTGAACGTTGAATCGCACACAAATAATGTAAACACTGTCCCTGTGGCGCTTTCTAAACATATAATTGTGCAATCAAGACTTGTCGGAAAGATCATTTTGTTTGCGAGATTAAAGCACATGAACGTCATCACAATGTTGTTGGTTTTTCCAACAAGTTCACCACAAGCCAAGCCAAGCAGCTCCGAGGTGAATCAGAACATTTCAAAAATGTATTTGAAGCAAAAAATACAAGCCAAAAGTGGAAACTCATCTACTCACCGTCCAGTTTTTTAGCCTCATTATTTCTGACGATTGTATTTAGACCTGTGACTGCTTCTACAAACATTTGTGAAAGAATTGGCCGATCTCAGGAGATCAGTGAATTCAAGCGTGGTGTCGTGATAGGTTGCCACCTGTGCAATAAGTCCATTTGTGAAAACTGGTATTATAACAAAGTGGAAGCAATTGGGGAAAACAGAAGTCAGCAACTTTTTGACCTAGCATTAAATGGATAGATCACTTTGAAATGAATTTTTGATATGTTTTATCTTACCTCAAGGGCATCCAAGATGTAGGTGTCTTTGTTTCCACAGCATTTTTCAATTTTAAAATGTTTTGGTCAAACCTTTGTTGTCTGTCATATAATGGAGGTTATATAATGGAGGTCTATGGGGATCTCCTAAAAGAGCATGCACAGAGAAGTCCAAAATAAACATGATTTAATGACTCGTAAATGTAAGTACACATTGATGGCCTAAGACACAAAACGAGCGGTTTGTGTGAAAACGAACAGTATTTATATAGTTTTTACCTCTTGTTTAATAGCCCGCCGTCAACTGATCTGAATCAGATGTTCAATTGAACCGACGAACTGAACCGTCTCCAAAGTTACGCCGGAAGTGATCTCTCGCGCGTCTACGTCACGCATTGTTTACACGGAGATTTCGAAAGTTTTACCTTTCACTAAACATATTTAGATATATCGAAATCGTCTTCCATGGCGATTTCCCGTATACATCTAAATATGTTTAGTAATTATATATGTATGTGTAATTATATATTTAAGTACTGAGTAATATTAAGCAACTACATGTACTTACTATAGATTTAGGATAGGATTAGGATAGTTAAAGGGATAGTTCACTTTGAAATGACTTTTTGATATGTTTTATCTTACCTCAAAGGCATCCAAGATGTAGGTGTCTTTGTTTCCACAGTATTTTCAATTTTGACATTTTTTGGTCAAACCGTTGTTGTCTGTCAATCATATAATGGAGGTCTATGGGGTCCTCCTCAAAGAGCATGCACAGAGAAGTCCAAATTAAACATGATTCAATGACTCGTAAATGTAAGTACACATTGATGGCCTAAGACACGAAACGAGCGGTTTGTGTGAGAAAACGAACAGTATTTATATCGTTTTTACCTCTTGTAATCACAGCCACGTCCAACTGATCTGAAGGCGCGGGCGCTTCGGTCTGCACATGTAACATATGTAACAAGGACACTGTAGTATAAAGTGTTACCGTGTAGGTCTGAGTTATGAATGAGTAACTTTGAGCCTTGAGTTTCCAAGTTGGGGACATGCCTGTAAGAAAATATGGCAGAAGTAATAGCTTTATTTGTTGGAATGTGCAATAACCAAGATGCATGTACTAAACAACAAAACAAAACAAAAAAAACAGTTTATCACTTTCATAAATTGAATAAAAACATCAACAAAAGCGAGAAAAAATAAATAAAAAAAACACACCTGATGTGCATCTATTTAATTCATACTTTTGTAGAAGAAGTGTTAAAATACCTTGCAGCATTTCTGTGATTTTCTAAAGCGATTTCAATGCACTTGACATCATAATTCCGATTTCTCATCTCATAAATACGGAAATTTCCTGGAGGACTTTGATGCAACATCAACGATGCTCAAACAATGGGTTTGAAGACCCAAAAATTAGGGCACAGGTGTGTTCTGACACAGCAGGGAAAAAGCAATACTTAATGCAAATAATATGGTATTTTTGGCACAAATTCACGTGTCTTGTTAAAAGTTAGTCAAATCAGGTGGATGTAGACATTGATAGGTTGCGTGACATGACCTCAGCCTTGACACCCAAGGAAAAAACATAGTTTGTGCCAACTAAAATTCCTAAAAATGATTGACTGTCAAGAATATGAAACCACACAGAAACAACAACATGGTAATCTATTCTTAATGATTGAGGATTTTAAGGATTTTTGTACAACGAACAATTGTGGATCGCCTAAAACCCAAAACCACTTAATTTACAAAAGATCATATTCAAATTTCAATCTAGGCATGTACGTTCTCTTCCACTCATTTGCTAGATTCTCATGGCAATCTCACCAAGAAATTATCCAACAAATGCTGCATATTGGACTTAAATCTACAATTGAAAAATATTGTTAGCTCTACATTGTAGTAATGAGAACAGAATCATCATGAAAATAGTCCTCAAATATTCAAATTTATGTCAATGATATATGATAAAACCGGTATCAATGGTATAAGAGTATCAAAACGGACCACTCGGGACACTAAAGGTTGTTTGATAAACTTTATTAGCGGATTTTCTTCGTTTTCATTCAACAAATCAAATTAAACATCAGGTCTTACACGTCATCTCGAGTCCTGCAAGATGACAAGTGCTTTCTGCTGGAAACACACACACACACACACACACACTCTAGACAAGCATTGCAGTAGATTATACAGTCACCCATCACGAGCCATCAATGACCAGCAGCCACCAGGGCGATGCAAATCAAAAACGCAGCCACATTCAAGTGATTAAAATGGGTTGTGATTGATATCTTTGGATCAGTAGGGAAAGTTGGTGGCACGGCATGGGTTTGATTAGGGCTGAAGTGGGCTGTCAAACAGGAGTAGGTGTCAAATACACAAGCTTTTGACATGAGGCTAATACTACACACGACACAAATACTGTTCACACACAAGAATAGCAAGCCACAGTTTAGAATTCAGAACAGCAGAGGCTCTTGGAAGCTCTAGAATTGCATACACGGATATCATTTCCATGGTCTTACTTTAGTACATATGGGTGGACATCATCATCATTTCTCTACAATAAATTAAATCATTTTTCATATCATAATTAGGATTTGCCAAAGCATGAGTTTTTTTCTAATCATAATGGAACAATCTTCCAGTCAAATATGTAATTTGCTACAAAACATGTGTATCCTCTACAGATGCATCATGGGAAACCAATGCTCTCAATCACTAGCATAGCTCAAGGAACAACTTCAAAAAATGCATATTAAAGCAACTGACATGCACTACGGCGAAAAAGCAATTTCTCTGTCTGTCATAAACTCCTTCATCCTTTGATACTGCAAGAACAATAAGATCTTTCAGAAGAAATAAGACGTCGGCAGAAGAAAACAAACATAAAATTCATTATAAAAGAGGAAACATTCTTGAGGGGAGAGCACTGAAGAACGCTCATGTATTTTCATTTACATTCTGTCTGATGAATACTATGAGCACTGACCCTGCAGTGTTACTCATGTAGTCCAGCTCACTAAAGCTACATTTACATATGAGAAATATCCACAAAACAAAACTGACTGAGGTAAGAGTGAAGTTAGAATTAGAGTTGGTCAAACATCTAACAGGAGTTTTGAGAAGTGGATTCATACAGATGTTCCATGCGAATAATAACAGTAAATGTTGCCTTTAAATAAATAACATGATGTTACTAATCATGTAGGCTACTAGATGTTACTTCATGCTAACATTTTAAAGGTTTGTTCATCACAAACATAAAATTCTGACATTCATTCACCCCGATGTTGTTCCAAACCTGTATTAGGTTTAGTAAAACACACAAAAAAGAGAGAATAGCAGAATGTCATAACTACTTTTTCCCAAAATAACCAAGTCTTAACCAAATAGAACCAACCCGATCTCACGACCAAGTCGTACGAATTTCACGAATTATTAAAAAGTGGCTAATTCGTAACAATTCATACGACCTCACTCGTACGAATTAATACGATTTTGCTAAATCGCATATATTTTACGAATTGGCCAATTCGTATGAATTCGTACGAATGACCTATCCCTTACCCTGTCCCTAAACCTAACCATCACGTGGGTTTAGACAAATCGTACGAATTAGACACTTTTTAATCATGCGTCGAATTCGTACGAATTGGTCGTGAGATAGTGTTGAATAGAACATGACATGCTTGTATATACCGAAGGGAACGTTCACAAGGGTCTGTTAAAACAACTAAAAACGCTGTATTATTCATGCCAGGCCAGTAGTTGGCGATGTCACTTTGAAAAGGAACTCTATGCTCCAACGGACTGAACATGCAATGCGTGCGAAGTCACCGTTTTCACGAATTCACGTTTCTGCAAGTTTACACAGATGGTAACGGTATCGTTTTCAAAAACATGCTCAAAAGCCCCCTTAAATTTTACGTTTTCACTTTAAAGGAGAACTCTGGCGCAAAATGAACCTTTGGTCTAATAAAACATCGGTACATAGTCAACCGTTCTCTGAGATTTGTTTTCATGATTATCGAATGTAAAGAGTTTTATCTCTAAAAACTGTTTAGCGTATAACGCTAGTAATGGGGACATTTACTAAGTAAAAAGAAATCGCTAGTTTATACCACTAACAAGGCTCAAAATAGCCCCACACTAACACAGTAACATAATGAGGGTCCATACATGCAAAACGAAGCATTTTTAGAGCTAAAACTTTTTACATTCGATTATCATGAAAATAAATCTCAGAGAACAGTTGACTTGGTCCCAATGTGTAATTAGACCAAAGGTTCTCCTTTAATTTAAGTAATTTACTAATTTTTTTGGGGTAAATATTTTTAAAAGATCACTATATAGCTCGAATTTATTTGTATTTCAGTCTTAGTTTTAGTACTTACGGTACTTCAACTCATTTACTTTATCTGATTTGTTTTAAAGACCAAATACATTTTTGATTTTTTTTAGTTAACAATACCAACATTGCTAAAAACAACAAAATGGGCAAAATTTGTTAACTTTTTTAATAAATGATGACAGAATTTAGATTTGTATTTATTTTTTGAACACAAACCACAACCTTTTTTTGGTATACCATTATCTTTATCGACTCACCACCTTGCGTACTTAATATCTAGACAAAACAGCAAAGGTGCAACCCAGGGCTGTAGTACTCGAGTCCGAGACTCGAGAACGTTTTTCTATGGTCTCGGACTTGGACTTGTCTCGGCCTCGGCCACTGGTCTTGACAAATATGGCTTTTGGTCTCAACCGAGTCCAGGTGTCTTATTGAAGGAAAAGTGAAACACTGGCCACTGGTGGTTCATTTGGGTAACGTTAATCTTCAGTTTTAAATTGACAATAGAAAATGCGTTTAGGACGAACAGAAACATTCTCCAGGACGCCTACACAACGAAATACATTTTTGTAGGTCTGTTCATTTATTACTAGCCTATTAGGGTAACGTTAACTTAGAAAACGCCAAAATTAACCGACCAAGTGCTCACTACAATGGAGCGCGTCTTCTCATGCTGTTACTACAGTTACTATCTACTACTTAATCTTGGGTGTTGTGCAGTGGTGGAATGTAACGAAGTACAAATACTTTGTTACTTTACTTAAGTACATTTTTCACGTATCTTTACTTTACTTAAGTAAAATAAATAGTGCATACTTTTTACTTTTACTTCGTTACATTTTTGTAGCAATTATTATACTTTTTTTTACAACTTCTGTTACATTTTCATTACATTTTCCCATTGTTTTTCCCCTGCCAAAATGTAATTTGACCGTCCGTTCGTTGCACGTTTGTCTCACCAGTGACGTTTGGTTGCCATAGATCTATCAACCCGGTCACACTAAATGCGTCCCGCACGCAGTGCGTTTATCGTCCAATTTATACGCGAAAATTTGTTTTTACGTGCATAGGAAACGCACTTTGTGTAATATACGTTTGGTTAGGATTATGGCAAGCCAAGAGGTTCAGAATTACACCATAAATTAATCGCGTTTACTGCCAAACATAGTTATTAACATATAGTAAGGATAAGCATAATGTGTAGCTATATTGCCTTATTGCAAGCTTGTTTGAGAAATGGTGACAACATTTTTTTCCCATCATTATTGAACATCATTATAGGAGTATTAAGTTGAATGAGTTAGAATTAAATGTTTTATTAATCATTAGAAAATAGACATTAAGAGAATAAATTGTTATGCAAGTAATTTTACTTTTAATTCTTAACGTACATTTAAAATCAGGTACTTTTTACTTTTTACTTAAGTATGGTTGTCACTGTGTTACTTCTACTTAATTACTAAAGTAAATATTTATCTGGATATTTGTACTTTTACTGAGATTCAGTACTTCCTCCACCACTGGTGTTGTGACACTTTTGCTTTTAGATCAACAAATAAAACCCAAAATTACTGTCTTTATAATGTCACGCATTAGACTTTTTTTTTTTTCCCTGTCTTGGACTCGGTATTGACTTGGACTCGACTAGTCCTAATCTTGGACTCGACAAAGGTGGTCTTGACTACAGCCCTAGTGCAACCAAGAGGAATGTTTACATAAGCAAAACATCTCACAGTTTCAAGAATATGACTTTGGAATTCAATTAACGCTACTCTCAAGACCAGCTTGATCGCGGAGGAAGACAAACGCTGACAATTGGAAGCTGTCGCACACAACAAGAGATATCACCAACAACTTCAAGGGTTGAAATGAAAAAACAAAAACAGCAATACCAATGCCTAGCTGAAACAGCTTATCCTATCTTACAGCCTGTATAAAGATGCTGTTGACTCCAGCTCTGTGTTTCCAAAGCATCTTCAGGAGGATTATCTAGATATAACAGCATGACATTGTGCAGAGCTGAAGGTGACTCTTTCATTCGAAGAATCTCAAACCTTCATGTTGCAGCTGGAGGTTTCTTAAGTTCATTTTATGGAGATCTATATTGCACAGTGAGGGTACGGGTCCTCGAACACCGGCTGCTCTTCGATTCCTCTCGCAAACAGTGTGACCAACTGGCAGTGGACCCTGAGAAAGAGAAAGAAAGAAAGAAAAAGTCAAACAAAATGCAACACGATAAAAAACCAGCCCAGGCACATTGGAAATGTGTCCCTGAGGCGGCATTTCAGCTAAATGTTATTATGTTTACACAGTTTGTGACGCATTTAAAGTGAGTGGTGCTAAAAGCCGGATATGTTTGAACGTGAATCTGGCAATGTTTTATTACGTTGGTTGGCAGTTTGTGAAAGAATTGGTGTGGTGCTAACCATCCCACCTACACTAAAGCAAACATAAAAATAAAAACACATTTGCTGAAGCGACCAGGTCACTTTAGCTTGCTTTGACAAGTCTTTGAGCGGTTTTATCTTGAATTGCGTTTCATGTGACTCGTACCGACTACCGAGGCGCTGCACTTCGCATTTGGAGCTGGTTATTTGGTACAAATGTGAAAATGCATTAGTTTAGAAATCATTCCCTATGGTAAAAGTAGTTTGTTTTTTTGTATTACTGCCACTAGTGTTCATTTCAACTGGAAAATGCAGTGAATTGTGTGAATAAGCATGTTTTGTGAAAATTTCCAATGAGTCAAGGTTGCTAAAAACTATTTTGCAAAACATTTAAATATAGGGTTTCTGTAGATATTATGAAGGTAAATTTAAGACCAAAGGGATTTTTAGGAATTATGTTTTCTAAATTTAAATTAAGGAGCAACGCTTTAGAATTTGAAAATGCATTTTCCAACAGATGTTACTTTTTTTAAATTAATTTCACCAAAAATGGACAAACTGCAAAAAAATGATGTTTCCTCAGTATTTCTCTATTTTTCCAGAACAAATATATAAAGATTCCTAAACCAAGATACATTTACGTCAGTTGTAAAATGACAGTCTTGTTTTCTGTGAAATTGATCAAAGTGAAGTTTATGACTAAAACAAGAACACATATCCGAAAATGGGCTCAGCAAAAACTGCTTGATTTGATATTTGTACTCGTTTTAAGCATAAACTGACTTAAAGGAGTAGTTCACTTTTCAAAAAAACTTTTGCTGATAATTTACTCACCCCCATGTCATCCAAGATGTCCATGTCATTCTTTCTTTAGTCGAAAAGAAATTAAGGTTTTTGAGGAAAACATTCCAGGATTTTTCTCCATTTAATGCACTTCAATGGGAACCAAACGCTACAAGGTCCAAAAGACAGTTTCAGTGCAAACTGTTCAAAGGGCTTTAAACGACACCAGACGATGAATAAGGGTCTTATCAAGCGAAACGATCACTCATTAAAAAAAGTTTACGTTTTATAAGCTCAAATGGTGCGCCTTCTGTGATGCACGTTCGTGACTCTCCTGTTCAAAGTTTATCAAAATGAACGAATCTTTTTTCGGGTCATTTGGTTCATTCAACGAACGAAATGAACGAGTTGACTCGGGAAAAGATTTGTTCATTTTGATGATCTAGTTCGAAGAGGAGAGTCATGAATGCGCATCACAGAACAGAGCAAGGCGACCATTTGAGTTTATAAAACTTAATTTTTTTATTTTATTTTTTTAAATGAGCGATCATTTTGCTTGATAAGACCCTTATTCATTTTCTGGAATCATTTAAAGCCCTTTGAACAGTTTGCAGTTTGCACTGAAAGTGTCTTTTGGACCTTGAACCGTTTGGTTCCCACTGAAGTCCATTATATGGAGAAAAATCCTGGAATGTTTTCATCAAAAACCTTAATTTTCGACTGAAGAAAGAAAGACATGGACATCTTGGATGACATGGGGGTGATTAAATTATCAGCAAAAGTTTTTTAAAAGTGAACTACTCTTTTAAACCCTAACATTTTTCAAATTATCTGTATTTTGCAACGCGTGCAATATTTAACGCCACGACTTTCTGCTCTGATTTAACACTATTTTAAGGCCTTAATGGGTGTAAGGGCGAATTAAGAGTTTAAAGGCTCGCAGAAACCCTGAAGGATAGTAGTTCGTTCAAATCCCAAACTATTTGCAATGGCAAAATTGATGCTTGCTTTAGGAAACACCATTAATACGTTGTGTCCTGGGAGTAAAAAGAAGTGGGAGCGAGAGCTGGTAAGCAATAAATGCGTTGTCGTGTTGAGTAAAAACTTTTGCAGTTAAATGCATGCGCTATTAGGAGGTTCGGGGGCTCTTTAATTTCCTCTAATTCCACTCAATACTCTGGAGGTGAGTTCAGTGCCAGGCGATTGCCTCCTTCGGCCGTGGTATCATCATCAATTATCTCAACAGGTTATTTGCTTACTCATTCGAGAAACAATTACTGAAGCTGAAAATGAAATAAATGAATGGACTTCTATTTTAATTAAAGGAGGTGAGCCTTTAACAGTGAGACGGCCATTAAATTAGGAGCATTTCATTGCTACGCATTGTTGACACAGAACAATGGGGCGTGAAGGAAATGATGCGTTCGGGCGAGCTGTCATGCTGTATCGAGGAGGAGAACAACTCCTCAGCAGGCACAATGGAGGGAGTTTTTTCATTTTTGCACAGGCTCGGAACACAAAAGTCCATTTATTTACCCTGTTTAGTATGCTAGTGCTGAGACAATCTGGTGCTCATGAGACCTCAACGTTTCGACTGAAGCTTTCGCTAATCGACCTCCACTTCAGTGAAGCATGTTCATTTTGAGCTGGAGGAACATTTTCTGAAAACTGTTCATACATGGTGACATCTCTTAGATTTATGAGGAAGTCTCAATGTGAGTGGCAGTGATGTCCGCACCCCTTCACTACAATGACAATTAGAACTTGCTTGAAGTAGTTAGTGCATTAAAAATATAAATGGCACACTCTTTCCTTTTCGAATATTTTTTTAATTTTTGGTCATTATGCGGTCAGAAACAAGTGTACTTTTAGGGGTACAGCAGCTTGTTAAAAGGGACAACTTTGTAACTTAAGGGGCTTTTGCACCGGAGGAACCTTTTCATAGTTCCTAGACCTATTGGCGGAAGTATCCGTTTTTTGGCGTGTTCGCACCGAATGAACTAGGAACGATTTTAGTTCTAGGAGCTCCTTTTGGAGGAACTAATTTAGCTCATACTTCAGAGTCGAGTCTAAACCAGGACTACAGGAACTACCAGTGACGATTGGCCGAACGCATACGAAACACCAGCACCTGCCCTTTTTTAAAAAGCTTATATATTCACTCTACGAACTAACTCTACGAACATGTAAAACAGTGATAGATGAGCCTCTTAAAGTTGCTGTTGGGTTTTCTCCTCAGCGTAAAGGTTGAGGGGACCAAGAGAAACCTGATTATGTATTTCTGCTCAGCTAGCATCGCTGGACATATGCGAATACCTTTTCATATACTGTCTACTTTCTATGTAGAACAGTTCTATCTAATCACGAATTAGACAGGACTGTTAGACAGATCGTGACCCAATGAACACTGAGAATACGAGCACAGGGCGTTCTCAGCGCTATCAAAATAAAGGTCACCAACAAAAAGCGTGGCTTACGTCACTTCAGAGTTCCTACTGGCGGTGTGAACGCATGAAAATTCTTCAGTCGAAAAAAGTTTTTTAATGAAAACGTTCCAGGATTTTTCTCCATATAATGGACTTCAGTGGGAACCAGACGGTTCAAGTTCCAAAAGAAACTTTCAGTATAAACTGCAAACTTGTTCAAAGGGCTTTAAACGATTCCAGACGATAAATAAGGGTCTCATCAAGCGAAACGATCGCTCATTTTTTTTAAAAAAATAACAAAGTTTAAGTTTTATAAGATCAAACGCTCGCCTTGCTCTGTTCTGTGGTGCACGTTCGTGACTCTCCTGTTCGAACTCGTTCAACAAAATGAACAAATCTTTTTCCGAATCAATTCGTTCGTTTCTTTCGCCGAATGAACCAAATGACTCGTAAAAAGATTTGTTCATTTTGATGAACGAGTTTGAACAGGAGTGCGTTACAGACAAAGCAAGGCGAGCGTTTGAGCTTATAAAACGTAAACTTTGTTATTTATTTATGAAACGAGCGATCGTTTCGCTTGATAAGACCCTTATGCATCGTCTGGAATCGTTTAAAGCCCTTTGAACAAGTTTGCAGTTTGTACTGAAAGTTTCTTTTGGACCTTGAACCGTTTGGTTCCCACTGAAGTGCATTATATGGAGAAAAATCCTGGAATGTTTTCATCAAAAACCTTAATTTCTTTTCGACTGAAGAAAGAAAGAAATGGACATCTTGGATGACATGGGGGTGAGGAAATTATCAGCAAAAGTTTTTTCAAAAGTGAACTACTCCTTTAAAATGAACTTCCATGATCCGATCACGTTGCGGTGTTTCCCAACATCATTAACACATTTATCATCTATTTAATCGATCGTCAATTAATCATTTATATGAAGACTGTAGGAGTAACATTTATCATTAGCAACACTGTGAAAGTGAATAGCACATAGCGGTCTAACCATAGACTGCATAAAACTGTGGACGTAGTGTCCGTGACACCACCCGAAGGTTTCTGAACAGCATTTCTAAAGCCCATAGTGGGCGGAGCCAACCGTAGCCAACTTGGTAGCACGTCACACAAACGAAAATGGGCGAGGAGGCGAGATTACCTAAGGTGACGGTTAACAGAAAGCAGACAGGCGAGCTGAATCCACCCGTCACTCAAGTGGCCACGCCCTTAATTATGCAGAATTTTAAGGCTTAATATAATTTAAATGGATGAGTTGTAAAAATATTCACCCCCCTCATAGTTGTCATGAAGGGCAAAACTAGCTATATAGTCCAAAACCATTTTTTTTCACCAGGCTGTAAATACTTTTTTTCTGCTGTAAAGTTGGACATCTGGGGGTTTTGGAGCCTGTCTGTAGCGCCCACACTACCCACCCAGTCAATGAATTGCAGATTAAGTCACCTCCATATTAGATTCAAGAGTGGGACTGGAAGGTTGCCGGTCGCTTGGTATAAATAGATATAGATATCCATCATTGCAATATGCGTCATATGACAAAACAAGACGTTTTAAAATACCAACACACCTGAATGGCTACATGCGCCCACAACGCATCCACTTATCCACTTGGGAGATCGTCTTAAAAAAAAAATGCTGCTTAGTGTGGCAAAATGCCAAAATGTACAGAAAAAGATGCATTTCCAAATGTATCTGGATTAGTGTATAGGTGCATTAGAGTATATTATGTATCCTTAATGCAAGGTACTAAAAATGTCACCTGACCCAATTAACCTATGGCTAAGCCACGCCCTCAAATGCGATGAGCCAATCAAAGTGCACTCAGGCATTTTCTGCTTCCACGTCCATTGAAATGCATTGCAGTTAGTCAGTTTTCAGTTTTTTCTTGTCATTTTAAGTTTAAAATGGTCAAACGGTGTGCATGGGGTACATGCAACTCCGACACTAGGTTCCCGAGAGGCTGGGCAACAATAAGTGTCTGCTCTGGATTACGCTATGCGGTAGACCACAACACCAACTAAATGTGGATAAATCAAACAAGGATGTCTACATCGGATCTAAGTTAAGTCGACAAGGTATTTGAACGTTATCTTTACAATTTCCTAACGTTAGCCTAACATTAGAAAACCTTAACATTAGCTTCTAGCTGCGTTGTACATCATGTCACTTAGCTTCATTAACGTATCTGTAAATAACCGAGGTTAACAATGTTGTGCTGAATGATTCATGTAAATAGTGTAGCACCAAACAGTGATGGCACCGATATGCGGGTTATCACGTTTACACTGTGACTTGTACATTTTTTAGCTTTTCATCGACCTTCTCAACAATAAAATTATTAAAAATTATTATAACCCTCCAATGCATTGTTAAGGCTCTTAAGGTGACTTCAAGATGATGTATATCTTTCTGTCTCCAAAAATCACCAATTGCCTCTTGTGAAATGTCTCCTACTGTGACAGCTGCCATAGCGCCTGTCCCCGATTGTTGACCGTTTGTCCGAGTGAGTGGAGGGGGCGTGGCTTAGCCAAGGGGTGTGTGTTGGTAGAATAGGCACGTTATCGCTCAAGGGAAGTGTCTGCAGTTCAAACAGTAGAGCATAGCGATGGCTACACAAGATCACACGTCCAATTGACAAATGCATGAATTCATAAGCAGGTATACTCTGAAAGTCGCTTTGGATAAAAGTATCTGCCTAAAATGTAGAAGTAAGAATTGGTGTATCTGGAAAGGGGCGTGTCCTACCGGACTTGAATTGCAGTGTGTGGAAGGATCTCTCCGTCACAGTTCCAGTTGCTCTGGGAAGGCATACAGCCACATGCCCTGTGCTCTCTGCAGATCTGACTGAGGAATCGCTTGCCTCCCGCTCCGCTCTCTCTCTCTCTGAGGTCCACTTCGGAATCACACTCCTGATGTGTGGGGGTGAATCGAAACTGCTTGACCCGGTACACCTCCACAAAAGAGTGATCAAACTGTTCAAAGAAACAGAGAAGGACAAGTCAAATATCACTAAAAACTACCGTTCAATAGGTTTTTTTAAGAGAGGGATAGAATAATACTTTCATTGTGAAAAGACAGATGGAATTGACAAAAAAGGGGCATTTCTAATGTTACAAAAATATTTATATTTCAAATAAATGCTGTCTTTTGACCTTTCTACTAAAAACATCAAATATTTCCTGCTTTAACTGTATTTTCAAACAAATGCATCCTTGGTGAGCAAAAAAAAACCTTTACTGACAGATTGTTGAAGTGTTTGTTCTGACAAGGATTCATTTAACAAATGTGAATGAACATGAAATCTGAAATTTGGCGTCATTCGTATTTTTAAAGGAAATTTATTTACAAATGAAAATGTCAAGAATTGTTTCTTTGATGAGAAATAAACTAACAAATGATGTACTCACAAAATAACCATTTCTAGACATTTGAATATTTTAGTAGCTAAGCATAAATAGAAAAAGACTAGACTAATTGTCATGACTTTCAAGGTTCTGCATGACCATGGGAACCCTGCTGTGATAACGTACTTCAAAGAACAAGATTCCCTGCTCTTAATTAAAAATGCATATGAATCTATATTAATAGAACATTTTTAATACAACTACTTTTTTTGAAGTGTGTTGATTAAAGGAGTAGTTCACTTTTAAAACAACTTTTGCTGAAAATTTACTCACCCCCATGTCATCCAAGATATCCATGTCATTCTTTCTTCAGTCGAAAAGAAATCAAGGTTTTTGATGAAAACATTCCAGGATTTTTCTCCATATAATGGACTTCAATGGGAACCAAACGGTTCAAGGTCTAAAAGACAGTTTCAGTGCGAACTGCAAACTGTTCAAAGGGCTTTAAACGATTCCAGACGATGAATAAGGGTCTTATCATGCGAAACGATCGCTCGTTTTAAAAAAAAAAATAACAAAGTTTAAGTTTTATAAGCTCAAATGGTCGTCTTTCTGTTAGGGTGTGATGCGCGACTGTGACTCTCCTAATCAGACTCGTTCATCAAAATGAACTAATCTTTTCCCCGAGTCAACTCGTTCATTTTGAAAAAAGATTCGTTCATTTTGATAAAAGAGTTCGAACAGGAGAGTCACGAACGTGCATCACAGAACAAGCAAGGCGAGTATTTGAGCTTATAAAACTTAAACTTGTAATTTTTTTTAAGTGAGCGATCGTTTCGCTTGATAAGACCCTTATTCATCGTCTGGAATCGTTTCAAGCCCTTTGAACAGTTTGCACTGAAACTGTCTTTTGGACCTTGAACCGTTTGGTTCCCATTGAAGTCCATTATATGGAGAAAAATCCTGGAACGTTTTCATTAAAAACCTTAATTTCTTTTCGACTGAAGAAAAAATGACATGGACATCTTGGATGACATCGGGGTGAGTAAATTATCCGCAAAAAATTTTTTTTAAAAAGTGAACTAATCCTTTAAAGAGAGTGCCATTCCCCACCCCCAGTCTTTGATTCAAAAAACGAATGAATTAGCTTCGTCTCTTTCAATAAAACATTAATTCTACTGATAGTTTCGGTTGTGGATAAAGCAGGTACCTGATCGGCCTTATTGGTGTGCCGTAGCAGGTGGCGCAGGAAGTCGATTCGGGAGCACTTCCTGACAAGGATGAGGTCAGTAGTACCATCTGCAAGGTGTGCTGACGGCGACAGACCTTTAGGACTGCGAGGACACGCACAACTCATGCTGGCGGCATTGATGGCCAAGAACTTGCCCCTGACGACCGTCCACGTGTCCCGACACTCTGAAATACAACAACATCATGTGACTTCTAGTATAGTAAGCAGTTTTTGGGCATGTTTTGGGCACTAAAGCGTTACAAGCAATGCGAGTTACGTTAGTGAGTTAGTAAGTAGTAAAGTAAAGGGATGCACGATATATCGGTATCGGCCGATATATGTTCATTTTTAATGTTTTCGTTATCGGCCTGGAAATAAAATGTAGCCAATATATTAAAGCCGATAAATAATGTATTATTCCCTTCAGCTGAGACACTTGTTGAGCACTGTTTATGTTTTTGAATTTCTTGAAATATGGTTGAAATCTCTTAAAAAATGAAAATATGGTTCGGTACAACATGTGCAGCGCAAATCTGTCATATCGGCTATACAACACTATAATGAGAACATCATTATAATCGTGCGCTTGGGACATGGATTTAATTGTGAGACTTTTGTTTTTGTAATCAGGCTCTCAAAATTAGGTAAAAATGTATCGGCCGATATATCTGCTTTCAGATATAAAGAAGTATCGGTTATCGGTATCGGCCAAAATTTTCATATCGGTGCATCCCTAAAAGTAACATATTACTTTTAAATATCGGAGTTACTTTTTCAAATCAGTAACGCAAGTTGTCCCATTTATTGACTGGCATCTCTAGTATCAATGTTGAGAGAAATTGTGAGAGGCACTGTGTTTGTGAACATGATGGTTTCCGTAGTTCGCTACTAAATGTGAGCATGAATTTACGCATCGCACTTGCACAAAAACAGATTCGGTATTCCTCAAAATGGGGAAGAATCAGTTAAGCGCAAACCCGCAACATTTCACAAACCTGAGATAATTAAACATTAAATAACAACTATACTTGATGTATTTCATCTCACTTTATTAACCAATGTCTTTGCTGCTGACCTTCAATGATCCCATTTAACCATACCAATAAGCAAAAATGACTTTAAATAAAGATCACATTTGTGTTTAATTTGGTTGTTTTTATTGCTGAAGTAAGAGAGTTGAACTTTCTTCTCTTGTGCCAGCACAGCAGGAGTGAATTTGCGTTTCATTCAGCCTGAGGCTTATTTAATTCACTTTTGAGGTTGAAGAGCCTTAAGATTTGCCAAAAACATATTTGTTATTAAAAAAACAGAGAAAAAAAGTAATGTAAAAGTAACATAACACATGACTTTACATAAAAAAAGTTTACTTTAAGGGAGTAAGGCAATATTGTACAGATTACTTAAAAGTAACTTTCCCCAACATTGATAAATGAATAAAACTCCCCAATATTTTTAGCGTTTCCCAAGACCATGGATGGCTATGAATGTCTAAGCAACAACCCAGAACAGCCTGAAAACTCAGAACACATTAGCGATAGTTTTTCACAGGCAAATCACTCCCATTTTAAATGGGAAGAATGAGAAAGAAAGTAAGGTGACTGTAAATCTCTGTGGCACTGGCTCACTGATGAAGGGCCCTTGACTCTCTGTGTCCCGTTTACATCATTCTTCCCACAAGAATCTATTTATGCCACGCGGGTCTAAAAGCATTCAGGAAATCATCACGCACAAATGCCAATTTGGGACTGTGAGGGCAGAGAGTGTGTCTCTGTAAACAGCACTTATCAGTGCTCAGGGTAAACACACAGAATGCTGGGTAACGGAGGTGCCAGTTGTTCGGGGGCTGCTGTGAGGCAGAGATAATATGGTGTGTGTATGTGTGCACTCTCTAAATGATCAGCCGGGCGGCAGCTTGAACCATTTGGCCTAATGTTCACAAACAGCGTGCCAGTCGAGCCGACAGATGGGGGCATTACAAATCACGGCTGAAAATGCACTTTGTTGGCCTGTACTGCGGGTGGGCGCATTTACCACAGAGCAGATATGAGACTTCCTGTCAATGGCCGAGCTCAGTTAAACATTGACATAGATAGTATTCCCAAACGCTCCTCACCAGCATCAGAAACACTGTCTTCATCTTTGCCGACCAATCTGTCAGACGAGGTTTGCCGACAGATACTACACCTGCAAATCAAACAGAAACAGATGTTGCCAACAGTGAAGAACAAAATATAGCCACAAACGCACTTCAAAAATGGTTATATATATATATATATATATATATATATATATATATCCCTCAGGTGCTCTTCGATTCAGAGTCACACTTGTTATCTTCCTGGTCAAAAGTGACCGGACACCTAAAAATTAAATTTCCTCCATCCCAGTAAAACCAATGCGATTTATTTTTGTTCTATAATATTTATTCTTTGTAATTTAGTATTTTGAGACAATTTGATAGAATTTATTAATATTTATTGTCTATTTTGCCATGGAAAAATATATATCTTTTTTTATATATATATTATTTTTTTTCAAAAAATTATTAATGCAGTATTTTAGTTTAATATAGAGTCTAGGCCTTCAGAAAAAAAATATTTTTTGAAGAAAATTAGCACCATCTGGTTACAGTATAGAGAAAAAGCATAGAATCATGGTGTAACCACATGGCATGTACAGCTCTCTATGGAGAAGCATGTGAATTCCCCAGCTGTTTATGAACACATTTTTATTTATTTATTGGTGGATTTGAATATATAGTTGAAACAATCTCAAAAACGGGTTTTTATTTAAAAAAATGTAAAAAAAAAAATAAATAAATAAAAATGTGTGAATTTGTGTTTTTGCCAATTTCCCATTCATTTCCTATGGGGTCATTTTTGACCAAAGACCACAAGTGTGACTATTTTTTTAAGACCACTTAGCATGCTCAGATCATGACCTCATTTTTTGTTTGTTCACGTACATAATGCCATAAAAGTCACCAAGTTTCGTAACATTACGATGAAGCTGTGATTTTTAAAAATTCAAAACATACTTTTTGTAATCAAAATTTATTGGTGTGTATGTGTATAAAAGTGTGTTTGTATGTGTGTGTGTGTGGGTGTGTGTAGATGTTGTAGAGTGTCACCCCTTTCCTGCGGTGTACTTTTTTTTTTTTTTAGAATTGTGGCCGATTTGTAGATTGCACGTACAAAAATTCAGAGAAATTTGTTTTTTTTGTCAATTTCCCATTCATTTCTTATGGGTCGGTCATTTTTGACCGAAGACCACAAGTGTGACTATTTTTTTTACGACCACTTAGCATGCTCGGATCATGACCTAATTTTTTTTTTATTCACATACATAATGCCATAAAAGTCACAAAGTTTCATAACATTCAGACGAAGTCGTGATTTTTAGAAATTCAAAATAGAAAATTTTTAGAAATTCAAAACAGAAAAGACAGTTTCTGGTCTCATTGACTACCATAGTATATATTTTTTCCTACTATGGAAGTCAATGAGACAAGAAACTGTCGGGTTACTGATATTCTTCTAATTATCAGAAAAACGGCTGAATGGATTTGAAAAATGGTAAAACTCAACTGTTTAACTCTGAGGGAGTTGTAAAATGAGCCTATTTCCAAAAAAAAAGTGGAGTATCCCTTTAAATGTACCGTCTTCCAAACGGTAGTGTATAATTACCACCAAGCCCTAGTTTACAATAACAGAAACACATCAGATGATTAGCCTTAGCTGGTTAATTTTACAGGTTCTGTCATGTTTGCTCCCCGATTCATATTAATGGGATTGTATTATGACTAAGCAAAAGACACAGCACAGCATTTACCCAGACAGACACGGCATTTTGTCTCTTGGAGTTCCCAAGTTTCCTTCAGCGGGTAAGAAGGACACGGTTCCCTCATAATAGCGATGTGACAGAAACGTTTTTACACCTGTGAGGAAAAAAAAAACAATACAAAATTGCATTGCAAATTGCAGACAGACAAGACATGTCTATTTCAGTCTTGAGAGATTTTCCTACAGTATGTACCTGAGATATCGTAACGGGCCGGGCCCATCCAGCGCTTCCTCTCGCTGTCCGTCAGCACGTCTCCGTAGAACCCGTAACCCAACAGTGACACGGAGTAGCGCAGGAAGCGGTCTTCATTGTGCACTGAGCAGATGTCCATTGGTTGAGAATCACCTGTGGTAAAAGTCCGGATGGATTTCAGGAAACAAAAATCCTGGTATGTCACATCTGAGAATAGTGCATATTCCTGTAAAATTAGATCGGTCTCTCCAAAAATATAAATTTAGGAAAATCCTGATATTACTTTCAACATGGTTTAATGCTTTGTTCAGCAAGATTTTTAATGTTTTTAAAAAAGAAGTCTCTTATGCGCACCAAAGCTTAATTTATTTGATAAAAAACAACAACAAAAACGTAATATTGTGAAATATTATAAATTAAAAACAGCTATTGGTGGTGTATTATATATACTCAATTAACAATTTTAGGACACTTTTGTTGTAAAAGTATTTCTATTATTATAATTATTTGCCATTACAAAGAACTAAATCAGTGCTTGAAATCAGTTTGAAGTCACAAGCCAAGGGAAGACAGGCAAACTTAAATCAATGACTTAATGAAAATATTATCACCTCTTTTCATTTGAAACTTGGTGGACAAGAAAAGCCTTTACAAATGATTGACAAGTTGCTCACTTGAGTTAAAAACATCTCTACTAGGTGACATTTCTACATACTGCTCAGCTCTAACTGTCAAATGCTATAGAGAAATTGACATAAATATACATACTGTACCATAGGCAGATATGGAGATGCCCACTTACCCACAACAATGTGAAGTGCTGAGGTGACCGGGTCATTTGAGCCAACTGTGGCGTAGCATACACAGTCAGTCGAACCTGTTTAAAAAAAAACACATTTCATGGGTCAGGGGTTCAGAAACGGCCTAAATCTATCCTCTCATAATCCACTCTGAAGGTTAACGTATGAAAATCACACTTTCTTTTTCAATTTCAGTGGCATACGGGGGCAGCCGCAATCTAACCTTCAATTGTGAACGCTAACCAAACATCACAAGCCAATGGAGGTTTTGCTCCATTCGGCCCTTGTGAGAATAAAGTTTTTCGATCTTGAAATGATTGTAGCTGAAGAATTGCAGGGCACTGTTATATAGAGAGATGAGATTTCAGATGAGTTCAGCCCTCTTTCTGTCTCTTATATGCTGGTCTGTTAATCTAATTCCTCTTCCTCAAATTGCTTATAAGCATGAGGTTGAAGGTTTAAAAACACACCGACTGCAAACGTGCCCGACTAATTCATTCACATTTCCTCTGTTTTCACGAACGGGACAAAAAATAAAAATGAACACTTATACCGTGGTACTTTGATATATAACATGGTACTGAACAATTGCCATATACCATGCTATTTATATTGTACTTTAAAGAATATTGTTGTATTACTACATCAAAGAATATTTCCTATTAAATCTTAATAAAACTTGGTTTATTGGTAAAATCATGGTACATATAAAAAATAAATGGGGTATTTCCGTGCTAGATGGCCAATAAAACGTTATTAACATCTATTAGACATTGAAGTCAAAGATGTGTCTCAAATTCCCGTTGATCAGATCAGTTGCCACCAGTGCAAGATAAAGGACCAGGAGATGTTCTTGGAAGCTGTCACTTGTCCTTGCGTGTCTGGACAACGTGAGATAAGGCCATAAATTGACAGAATTACACACTCTGATAACAACATGGCAAACAGTAATATCAAAACACATGATTCGGTGGGCCACAGTCGTTACGATATCAATTGCTGCCAGAGATTTTGAAAAGGTGTCTACTTATTGTTCATGTGCTCGCCTGGGGTTAATGTCTGGGTCAGTGAGATTTTTTAGGGAAAGTGTACAAGTCAACATTTCTGATACATGAAGTGCTGTCTTTAAGGCCCGTTTACATATGGCCATAGCTATCTGATCTTGAAAAGACCAGGTGTAAATGCCCTCTGAAACGCATTCGAGAGGGATTTCAATTAGAGCCAGACCGATATATCGGCCGATATTAGGCATTTTCCAAAATATCGGTATCGGCAGTTATAATGGCCGATAAATGAATATTTAAAAAAATAAAATAAAAACGGATGAAATACGCTTCAATCATCTCTCCTTGGCCTGTTATATTGAAAATGTATGTTTTACAATTTGCCGTATGATGTTATCTATTGCTAAATTATGGCTCATCATAGACTAGCTAACCACAAAGCTAGCTAATGCCACTATCATCAGTGGAAGACCGCTAACGTTAACATTAATGAGCTTGGAAACCACAATGAACTTTTTCTGCCTAAATAAAGTAATGATTACCGTATTTATAACTAGCATATCTCTAGTTACAGTCCCTGCATTGTAAAATGTAAATTATACTTGCGAGGAGTGAACATTTAAACATAGAGAAAAAGTATCAAACGTATCTTGTGCAGAAAAGTTAGCTTTTCTTTTACACGTGTGTGAAATCCAACAATATTTAATAAAAAATAAATAAAAAATATCGGCCGATATATCGGAATATCGGATTTTAAAACCCAAAAATATTTGTATCGGTATCGGCCTTCAAAATCCTTTATCGGTCGGGCTTAAATCTAATCGCTCAAATCACTTCAGGAGTAGGTTTGAGATGCATTCCAGGTAAAATTGGACAAGTTTAAAATGCATCTGGTTGTTGAAGCCACAAATGTCCAAAATGATAAAAAACATTAAGGGTCTGAGAGTGTATCTTGAGTATCTCTTCAGCAAGCCGACGCGGAAACAGTGTAAAAAGTTCTTTAGGGTGTTAATCAGGATGCATTAAAACTAGGGATGCAAGATATGAAAATTTTGGCCGATACCGATAACCGATAATTCTTTATTAATCATTAATCAAGTGTCTCAGCTAAAGGAAATAATCCATTATTGACCGGCTTTAATATATTGGACAAATTTTCTTTCTTTGGCGGGCCAACAACAATAAAAATTAACATAATATCGGCCGATACCGATATTATGGCCGATAAATCAAGAATCCCAAATTAAAAAGAGAGTACTAGATATAAGATGTAAATATATTTACATAGTCCCATGCTTAAAAAAATAAATAGAACACATAGAATGCAACATGTTTTGTGTGAATGGCTGACTAGAATTTGGTCAAAACATAGTATCTAAAAATGCCGTTGTATCAGGAGTGTACCTATGGTGTGAAACATGCTCTCTAGGCTGCTCACTGGGTTTTAAAAGAGTGCTATAATCTCCTGCCGTTCTCCTCCAGTATGCAGCTGTGCACATGAGCAGGTGTAAAACTTACTAGGACTTGGAAAAATCTCAAAACAAAACGTAATGGAACCGTGAGCAATAGATATTTCCAGGAACTCAGCCAAAGAAGTGATGTGCATGAAAAAGTAATGAAATTCATGCTGCAAAACTGTCCTGGCTGCACAGATTATGAGATTTGTGATTGTAGACAGGTGATTCCCAGTCCTGGAGCATCACCAACACTGCACATTTTGGATACCTCTTTTATATAGCGCATCACATTAAACTCATCAGCTTGTTAATAGAGTGCTCATGGGTGTGCCAGTACCAGGATTGTGACTAACCTGCAGGAATGATGCCGATGCGAAGTCCACATGGAACAAGGGTCTCCTCCATGGAGTTCTCGTCTACACCTGCATCTTGCTGCATACGGGAGACGAGGCCATGCATAATTTCGCTGAACATGCCATCTCCTCCTACACAAACCACACTGCAGAGAAAAAAAAAATATAGAACTAAAATCATTCCTAGTTCCTGCGGTGCGAACACGCCAAACAACGGATACTTCCGCCAATAGGCAAATTAATTAAATCTGGCTGCCATATTACAAAAATTGGGAAATGCTCTGCAAAATAAAATTGACTAAAGGTAATCACTTTCATTTTTGTTACTGAAAGTTCATTTGTTGACTTGATCAGATTGCCAACAAAAGTACCAACAAAATACTAAAAGAGCTGATTTAGTTAGTCTAGGCCCTCTATCTGTAGCCTTATGCGATGTCACAGTTCAAAGATTTAAGCTTTCTCTTAATCAAAAGGCAATAAAAACTGTGAATGTGTGTAAACAATTTCATATTTTTTTGTAAATCTGTACTACCCCTGGCTAAATGTGATGCAAGTCTGTTATGTTTTCTGTTATGCTCTTTATGTTTTATGCTATACCTGCAATATTGGAAACTGCACAATGTATTTTCTTTTATAATGGAGAGGAATGTTCTTGTAAACTGTGCAATTGTTGAATTAAAAAAAAATTTAATAGCATTTTAAAGAAAGTGCATCACCAAAGAGCTAGATTCAAGGAAAACAGACTGTTTATAACCTAAGTTACTTGCATCTGTGCCAGAAATTTGTGCTTGAACACACCACAAAGTCCTACATGTAACTAGCACTAGCACAACAGCATGAGAGGAAATAACTATCAATCAATCAATCAATCAATCAAATCAATCAATATTACAGACTCAAAGTCCAATTTAAAAACAAAAAAACAAACATACATATACAGTATAGTATATGCATTAACTACATGCGACGCGACGCTCAGAGTTTTTGTCCTAACCAGACGCGACGGCGACACGCGAAGTTTCTAATTTAGAAACGGTTCCTATTTCTGCGACGTCGCGGCTGACAGAATGAAGAAATTACACTGGTTATGAGTACACATTATTTATTTTTAGTTAAAAACAGCTCACTGTGCCACAAGTGATAACGGATAATTTACCTCAGATTTTGAAAGCATATAATATAGCGTTCAAAATTAATTCTATGCAAATATACAACTGTACTTCATAACAAAATTAGTCAATGAGTATATTCTGTTAATGTTTTGGGTTTTATTAATGTTATTTCTTGATTTGATTATGTCCTTACCCATTTCCAATGCGAGTGCGGGCCAACAGTGCACTTTCACAGAGAGACTCTCAGCTCACGCGCTGTTCTGAATGTGTGGCATCTCACAGTCGCGTCGCGTCTAGCGTGGACAGACACACTTGCTGTCGCTGGAATTTTATCGCGTTGCGTGTACAAACCCAATTCCATAAAAGTTGGGACACTGCACAAATTGTGAATAAAAACAGAATGCAATGATGTGGAAGTTTCAAATTCCAATATTATATTTAGAATACAACATACTGTAGATGACATATCAAATGTTGAAAGTGAGACATTTTGAATTGCCATGCCAAATATTGGCTCCTTTTGGATTTCATGAGAGCTACAAATTCCAAAAAAGTTGGGACAGGTAGCAATAAGAGGCCAGAAAAGTTAAATGTACATATAAGGAACAGCTGGAGGACCAATTTGCAACTTATTAGGTCAATTGGCAACATGATTGGGTATAAAAAGAGCCTCTCAGAGTGGCAGTGTCTCTCAGAAGTCAAGATGGGCAGAGGATCACCAATTCCCCCAATGCTGAGGCAAAAAATAGTGGAGCAATATCAGAAAGGAGTTTCTCAGAGAAAAATTGCAAAGACTTTGAAGTTATCATCATCAACAGTGCATAATATCATCCAAAGATTCAGAGAATCTGGAACAATCTCTGTGCGTAAGGGTCAAGGCCGGAAAACCATACTGAATGCCCGTGATCTTCGGGCCCTTAGACGGCACTGCATCACACACAGGAATGCTACTGTAATGGAAATCGCAACATGGGCTCAAGAATACTTCCAGAAAACATTGTCAGTGAACACAATCCACCGTGCCATTCACCGTTGCCGGCTAAAGCTCTAGAGGTCAAAAAAGAAGCCATATCTAAACGGGAACCAGAAGCGCAGGCGTTTTCTCTGGGCCAAGGCTCATTTGAAGTGGACTCTAGCAAAGTGGAAAACTGTTCTGTGGTCAGACGAATCAAAATTTGAAGTTCTTTTTGGAAAACTGGGACGCCATGTCATCCGGACTAAAGAGGACAAGGACAACCCAAGTTGTTATCAGCGCTCAGTTCAGAAGCCTGCATCTCTGATGGTATGGGGTTGCATGAGTGCGTGTGGCATGGGCAGCTTACACATCTGGAAAGGCACCATCAATGCTGAAAGGTATATCCAAGTTCTAGAACAACATATGCTCCCATCCAGACATCGTCTCTTTCAGGGAAGACCTTGTATTTTCCAACAAGACAATGCCAAACCACATACTGCATCAATTACAACATGGCTGCGTAGAAGAAGGATCCGGGTACTGAAATGGCCAGCCTGCAGTCCAGATCTTTCACCCATAGAAAACATTTGGCGCATCATAAAGAGGAAGATGCAACAAAGAAGACCTAAGACAGTTGAGCAGCTAGAAGCCTTTATTAGACAAGAATGGGACAACATTCCTATTCCTAAACTTGAGCAACTTGTCTCCTCAGTCCCCAGACGTTTGCAGACTGTTATTAAAAGAAGAGGGGATGCCACACAGTGGTAAAAATGGCCTTGTCCCAACTTTTTGGAGATGTGTTGATGCCATGAAATTTAAAATCAACTTATGTTTCCCTTAAAATTATGCATTTTCTCAGTTTAAACATTTGATATGTCATCTATGTTGTATTCTAAATATAACGTCCACATCATTGCATTCTGTTTTTATTCACAATTTGTACAGTGTCCCAACTTTTATGGAATTCGGTTTGTAGTTAGGACACGGTGTTATACATTATATATTATACTATAACTACATACCAGTGTCAGAAGTCTATACGTCATTCAAAAAGGGAAACTGAAACTAGAAATCTTCATCCCGTAAGGCCATGTTGTTATAAAAAATATTGCTCAGGTAAGAGTTCAACATGCTCAATCGGCCAAAAAGCAGCCAATGGAGTCCGAGTAGTACCAACATGGAAAAAACTGGGATGACAAACGAACAACAATGGCCTGACTTTGACCAATTGTTAGCTTTGTGTGTCACGGCCTTAAGCGGTAGAAATAGTAGTATGGAATTATTGTTGCTTATGAGAGTAACAGATGTCATGGTGATTTTACACCATTTGAACAGCTTTACTGTGTGAAGGTGGATCTTGTCTAAACTCTGGTTAATAGAAATGCATGTTAAAAAGTACAGGAAAAAGAGCTAGACGGTGAAGTGTTGTTTTCTGAATCTAGCCTTTGGCCCAGGTGTGAAGCAGCATCCATGCTGTCATCACCAAAAGCCACTTTACTTGAAGTTTTCATTTCCAAAGCTGCCCGCCGTCATCTGCCGCAGTGCCAGACCGATGTGCATTGATGTGCAAATGTTAATCTGAGCTTTGCAGCAGAGGACGCTTTCCTCGCTGGGCAAATTAAGAGTGGCCGCACAGCGACCACAATCTCCCAGCAGGATGCCCACTCACCCATCATACTTCTTCAGATCAGCCTCTGTCTTCAAGTGGTCCCTGGCATGATTTGCACGATCTGTAACTATAGAAACAAAAGAGAAAAGCCATTGTTAACAGCATAATGACAATGAGGCTGAGAAGGGGGGGGGGGGGTCATTATGTTCATCTGGCAGTTAAATTGCATTTTTCTGCTGGCTAGATGGAGACCATCAATCAGCTGCATCAAATGATAAAGCTGAAGTCACGGTGAAAAACAATCCCTGGTACATTTCATTACCGGTTCTTTACCATCAGCACTGATGTAAAACCGTAACTCGGAGGGATGCGCTGAAAATGAATGGGGCCTAGGACCGAGCCCTGTGGATCACGTTGATGATATATGACAAAGGTGATGTATAGAGCTTATTAAACCGTCGGCAGAACATCTTGTTTGGCTCCTCTAATGATTTGGTTTGAATGGTATTTGTCCAGCCAGACATGTACTTCACCATTTACGAAATGTTCTCATGGTCGTAAAAAGAAAGACCCTCAAGCAACTGCTGAGTAAGCCTTAGCTCTAACAGCCAATATTCACACCAACCCTGGGTCTTCTTCTCTTTCAAACTTGATAAATAATGGATGTCTTCGCATTCCTGTGTTTATCGACCATCACAGTTTGCATTATGTCCAGCTCAGGTGATAGATGGCGCTGTAAATAAAATCATATTCCTGGGACGGGATGGCAGGTGGGGGCCATTTGCCGACGGAGATCTATTTGCGAAGCATAAAAGCTCATTTTTTATTTAAATGTTAATGCAGGCAGCTGACAGGCACTCACCAATCACGTCGGTGGAAATGGTAGCCCGGGAAAAGATGGGGGCCACTTTGCGGTCGTAAATCTGCTTCCCGCGTTGTTTTCCTCCGTAGGGGTTGATGTACACCAGCAACCTCTTTGGTCGATTGGCTGTGGAATTAGAGGCGGGCAGAGCATTAAAAGTGAGTTGTTGTTTGACAACAGTCTTTCTAGGTTGTCAAAACTACTTCATTAATCTGCGTTTGACGAACTTCATCAGATTCGACAATTCAGAGAAGACCAAAACTGCACTTGTACATAGTACTACATTCAAAACACTTCGCAATGTTACTTAGGTTTAAGTTTTTAAATAAATATTCAGAGTTATTTTAAATTTACAATTATTTTCTCAGTCGAGCGACTGAATGCAAATTACACTACACTAAAAGCAATTCAGCAAATCAGAACATAATTGATTTTTAATACACAGCTGGATTACCATTTTTGGACAGAGTTACAGAGCTCAGAAGAACAGCTTCCATAGAAACAGAGCAACTAACAAAAATGCCAGACATCTTGAAAGGAAGAGAGTTATCATTGTGTTATGTCAACAAGTCCATCATTTATAATATATAATACTAATTATGTACAGTACCACATGTGGCAATAATTGACATATAAACGTGTTTACAGTAAATTTACACAAAGCAACAATTACAAAAACTTTTGGTACTGCAGCTAAACTCAATCACACTTGACAAAAGCTATTTTTTTTATATAAAATATCAGGATATCAAGTTCAAAATCGGAAAACAACTTTAGATTTATTTGGAGTAAATGTGATTTTGAAATATATATTTTCACCAATAATCTGCCAAGTGTGGTCTTTGAAAAGAGATCCAACTTAAGTCTTTGCTCTGAAGCATTCAAGATTTACTACAGTTTAAGTTGGAATTTAAATTCAGATCTATGCTCAAAAGGTTTAGTATAAAAAAGTATATAATTTAGTATATATATATATATATATATATATATATATAAAAACTATTAAACTAAAATAGTACATTCATTTCACTGACAAATATATATATATATATATATATATATATACACGTGTTTACAGTAAATTTACAAAAAAGTGCAGCCAAACTCAATCACACTTGACAAAAGCTATTTAAGATATCAAGTTCAAAATTGGAAAACAACTTTAGATTTATTTGGAGTAAATGTGATTTTGAAATATATATTTTTACCAACAATCTGCCAAGTGTCGTCTTTGAAAAGAGATTCAACTTAAGTCTTTGCTCTGAAGCATTCAAGATTTACACCAGTTTAAGTTGGAATTTAAATTCAGATCTATGCTCAAAAGGTTTAGTATAAAAAAGTATATAATTTAGTATATATATATATATATATATATATATATATATATATATATATATATATATATAAACTATTAAACTAAAATAGCACATTCATTTCACTGACAAATATATATATATATACACGTGTTTACAGTAAATTTACAAAAAAGTGCAGCCAAACTCAATCACACTTGACAAAAGCTATTTAAGATATCAAGTTCAAAATTGGAAAACAACTTTAGATTTATTTGGAGTAAATGTGATTTTGAAATATATATTTTTACCAACAATCTGCCAAGTGTCGTCTTTGAAAAGAGATTCAACTTAAGTCTTTGCTCTGAAGCATTCAAGATTTACTACAGTTTAAGTTGGAATTTAAATTCAGATCTATGCTCAAAAGGTTTAGTATAAAAAAGTATATAATTTAGTATATATATATATATATATATATATAAAAACTATTAAACTAAAATAGCACATTCATTTCACTGACAAATATATATATATACACGTGTTTACAGTAAACTTACAAAAAAGTGCAGCCAAACTCAATCACACTTGACAAAAGCTATTTAAGATATCAAGTTCAAAATTGGAAAACAACTTTAGATTTATTTGGAGTAAATGTGATTTTAAAATATATATTTTCACCAATAATCTGCCAAGTGTCGTCTTTGAAAAGAGATCAAACTTAAGTCTTTGCTCTGAAGCATTCAAGATTTACTACAGTTTTTAAGTTGGAATTTAAATTCCAAGATCTATGCTCAAAAGGTGAATAAATGGATAATAAATACAGTGTAAATATAATTTAGTATATAAAAAAAACCTATTAAACTAAAATAGCACATTCATTTCACTGACAAAAATAAAAAAAAATAAAAATGAAGGTCATTTTTGACCGACATGCGAAGAGCACCATAAAAAATAACTTATTTTGTTTGCTATAGTTTATATTGTAATATAAAATAACCCCAAAATGAGTAGTAAGGACGCACTCAACAATCCAAGCTGCTCCTTAATAGTTTGGACCCAGAGCAGACACAGGGATTGTTCAGAGCAATGGAAAGTCACGTTGCTGCACCGCCAGCAGTGCTGCCTCGTCCTCTCTATGTAAAACACTGCAGAGAAACACAAAGGAGAATGCCACATTATTCCAAAGGTGACAAGGTCAACATTGTTCTGATTATACACTCACAGCATAGTAGATAAAACTTAATATATGTATTCCCCTGTTATCATAGGTCTGATTGTGTACCTGTGAAAGCGTGCTGGCAGTCCACTGGGCTCTGAGGAACCTTCTGCCATTTCCCAGTGTCTTTACTGGGAGAGTCATCTTCCTTTTCCTGAACCGCTATAATCTCACACACGGGAACACAGTGACTACCTGTGAAGACCATGAAAAACATAAACACACATAGCTAGGTTTTCAATTAGCTTTTATTTTTATATTTTCAGCCATTATTTAAATTTTAGTTGAAGTTTTATTAACCTTGTTGTGCGCTTTTAAGGTTTTTTTTTTATTGCTATTTCAGTTTAGTTTTAGTATTTCAACTTAATTATTTTAGTTGCCAAGGTTTTCGACAATAAAAATGCAACACTAACAAATATTGGGTGAAAGCTCATTTTAATTAAGTATTTGAAGTGTGAATATTTGAACTGACAATTAATTGATTGGATTCATGAAGCATTGATTTTTTATTTAAATTATTTTAAATGGAATTTAAATTTATTAATCGAGTCAACAAACATTGAACAGCATCTTGGCATCTCTCAATGGATATTAGACAGAGTAGAAGCCATTTTTAATTTTTGCCAATGGAAACGAGGCTGTTTTTTTTTAAAGCAAATTGGTGACTACAAACTGTCATTTAATTTGTTTTAGCATCTGAAATAGATTATTATCCAACATAAGCTATTTACAATTGCAAAGTCATATTTCAAAATCCTTTCTGTAATATATTATAAGCTAATTTCTCTTAAATCATCTGCAGTGTTTGTATTATTTTTTCAATAACGCCTAAATTTGTATGATTACAGAAAATGCTTTAGAGAATTCAGTCTGC
Source organism: Pimephales promelas (assembly GCF_016745375.1). Next base: position 17,185,825 of record NW_024121144.1, read on the forward strand.
AAAATGGGAGTTTTGAGATTTCTTGGTGAAGTCGACTGCTTCATTTTGTTTGCTTTGCACTAAAACACTATGCAAATGTCAGTTTCCATCATCTCTGTCTCCGTGCTGTGTGGAAAATATCTCTAAGCAAAAAGAGGTTTTTGCATTCTGACGGCGTGTGCCCAAATGAGTCAATCTTGTGTTGTTACATAACGCAGGCATTCCAGAAAACCCCTAAGAGAGGAAGTTAATGAGGTCTGACCTTATTCAAAAGATCAGAGTTATGCGGATTAGAATAAAGTGTTGCTTCAGAAACTTTACTTAATACCCAGATAAAGCGAGGGTAATGATTTATCTTCATTAAAACTTCATGACACATTTACATTAGACATAAAAAGTGCATTTCATTTTTATACAGCCTAATGAAACCATTCATATGCCCAGATGCAGCCATAAACTTAGCATCATAACACGGAAACAACAACCTGATCAAAGTTTCATGATACTTGCATTAGGGAGTTATTGTATAATGCATGAATACTTTGTGAGGAAAAAGCTGAAATGTAAAAGTTGTTGCAATAGTGTTATACAGTTCATAAAGGACACTAGAAGCTTGTTGCATGCATTCTTGGCATTTTGCCCATGTTTTAGCATCCACTGACCAAAAAAATAAATAAATTGCACAGAGGGTTTGAAATACTTCAAGATAAATGTCTAATTGTCTATTGTCAAATGTGAGTGTGAATGCATGTATGCAGGGTTCAATTAATGCAACATTTGGATAAATATTGAGATTTTTTTTTTTTTGGAGACAATGTAATAAGTATAAAATGTGTCATGATTTAAACATTCTCTTCATCTACTCATTTAAATCTATTCAGCTCATTTACAATTAATCTTTACAATAGTTAAACCCACAGTATACATCATACAAATATCCACGGCCTATACTGTGATTCCTCCCACGCATGTTTGTTATATCGCAAGAAAACATTGATAATTTCACAATTATGATATCACACGAGCAACAAATTAATGTCTTGAGGGCTGCGTGTTTAGTGGAAACCTCAATTTTATGGCACAATTTGAAATTTCAATCCCAGCACATGTGCATTACTTATGGATCCTGATGCAGATTATTTTGCGGAATATGGCTCGTATCGTCCTGGGCATCTATTGACATGGAGACATGAGTTTGGGACCAAGCATTTATATCCTTCACGCAAACTTCTGAAGCACAATGTTTGACCAGCATAACACACCGTTCACTCATCCAACGTGACCTTTCCAGCAAAACCAACATTTGTTTAGTATGAAAAGGCCCTCTACAAATAACGCCTTTTGTGTCCCCACTACTTCAGTTACGTGCATTTCAGTAACTCACGGTGAAAGGGGTTAGATTAAATGGCAGATGGACAGTACATTCACACTATACTGTACACGCACACTATAGCCAATGCTGACACAAGTCACACTGACAGCCTGAAGCTCTTCGCAGTAAAAATGAAGTAAAAACTGGTTCACAAACGATAAGAATTTTTTTCTTCATGTAAACATGGCAATAAAACATTTCAAGGAGTTAGGAAACGTTATTTGCAGTCAGTGAGGTGATCTGTACGTTTTTCTCCAGAAACTACATTTGAGACAAATAAAAAACAAACTAACAAAATAGCAAAAATAAAATAAAAATAAAACAGCAAAACAAAAAAGCAAGACAAATCAAATCGAACAAAAAAAGAGAACAAGCAAAACACAAAACAAAATAAAAAAGCAAAACAAAAGCAAAAAACACAAAACACCACAAATCTAATCAAACAAAAAACAAAACAAAACAAAAACAAACAAAAAAAAAACAGAGAAGAAAAAAATCTCATTTTTTTTTAGATTTTAGATTTTTTTAGATTAGAACAGCAAAACAAAAAAGCAAGACAAACCATACAAAACAAAAACAAACTAAACAAGCAAAACACAAACAAAATAAAGAAAGTGAAACAAAAGCAAAAAACACAAAACAAGACAAATCGAATCAAACAAAAAACAAAACGGAACAAAAAAGCAAAACAAAAAACAAAAGCAAAACAGAGAAGAAAAATCTAAATAAAACAGCAAAACAAAAAGCAAGACAAATCAAATCAAACAAAACAAAAACAAACAAAACAAGCAAAACACACGAAACAATAAAAAAGCAAAAAACAAGAAATCTAATCTAACAAAACAAAAACAACCAAAACAAGCAAAACACACGTAACAAAATAAAAAAAGCGAAACAAAAGCAAAAAACACAAAACAAGACAAATCTAATCAAACAAAAACAATGCAAAAAACAAAACAAAAAAGCAAAACAAAAAACAACAAAACAGAGAAGAAAAAAAATCTAAATAAAACAGCAAAACAAAAAAGCAAGACAAATCATACAAAACAAAAGCAAACAAAACAAGCAAAACACAAAACAAAATAGAAAATTAAAACAAAAGCAAAAAACAAGACAAATCTAATCAAACAAAAAACAAAACAGAACAAAAAAACAAACAAAAGCAAAACAGAGAAGAACAAATCTAAATAAAACAGCAAAACAAAAAGCAAGACAAAATTGTGTAAAGACAAAACAAAAGCAAAAAACCACAACAACACAAATCTAAACAAACAAAAAAAACTAAATCAAAACGGAGAAGAAAAAAATCTAAATAAAACAGCAAAACAAAAAAGCAAGACAAATCATACAAAACAAACAAAACAAGCAAAACACACAAACAAAATAAAAAAGTGAAACAAAAGCAAAAAACACAAAACGAGACAAAGCTAATCAAACAAAACAGAACAAAAAAGCAAAACAAAAAAAAACAGAGAAGAAAAAAATCTAAATAAAACAGCAAAACTAAAAGCAAGACAAATTTAAATCAAACAAAACAAAACAAGCAAAACACACGAAACAAAATAAAAAAGCAAAACAAGACAAATCTAATCAAACAAACAAAAAAAAAAAAAACAGAACAGAACAAAAAAGCTATATATATATACTGTATATATACTGTATATATATATATATATATATATATATAGACCATTTCACAAGATGTAAACAACACTGGTCCAGAAGCACTTCCCAGTGTTAAAAACTGAAACGCTAGGAAGTGCTTCTGGACCAGTGTTGTTTACATCTTGTGAAATGGTCTATATATATATATATATATATATATATATATGGGCACTGATGACCAAAATCTAATTTAGGCAGCTGGAATTGCTCACCTCATGAGCAATTCTATCATGAGCAATAGTTTTATTCATGTAAAATCCTTTAATTAAACTACGACAGTACGCCTTGAACTACCTTAACAGGGTGGAAACTTTTCATATGCGTCACAGCCCTGAGGAAAAACATCCATCAAAACTTTTAAATAAAAGCCGGCTTTGTGTAATCTATCTTAGTACTGGAATTCACCCAGTTCTACACTTCTCCTCAGCATTCAGTATTAAGCATCCACAGCCTTGCTAAACCATTTCAAACACTGGATTAGGTTTGGACTCTGGCGTTTATGGTTCTTTAACAGGGACGGTTTTGAACATGTTCCAAAGGTCAAAAGACGCAACCTAATTTACTGCAAGATATCAACCAATCACACTAATGCTATCACAAACCTGTATGAGTTTTGAGTCACACATAAGATTTTTAGCAGACTCGTTTATAACAACGGTTCACTGCAACCATGTATGTCATGATTCCTAATGATTTTCACCGATTATGATTATCAAATTAAATGCCCAGTTAGTCCATCTGAACGGTGGCCGAGAAAGCGCAACGTGCTGCAAAAAATGCAAATTAGGAAAAAAATCATCATCAGTTTCACAACACACGTGAGGTCCAAATACTCTTAAAGGAGCCATATAAGGTTGTGGCCACAACTGGTACTGCAATCACTTCCAAATTACTGTAGAGCGGTGTGAGGTTGCCAGATATGCTGCAGGATCCAGCAGGAACATAGGCTGCTACAAGAAGCTTCAAATGACGAGTGACAAGATCTACACAGCGAGTTTTTTTCCTGTTAATTATTTATTTCAGACTTTGTCACAAAGTATTTCGGATTCATATTTAGGTTTTTTTGGTTTCGAAACATTAAACATTTTTTATCCGATTCCGACACGTTTGTATCTGCAACTGTGGTAACTAGAGCAGAGCTGGCAACCCAAATGCAGCAACACTACTGACTTTGTGATTGGTAGATCGGTGGCGGGTAGACCATTGGTAGAGGGTGACGCATCCGAACAAAACACAACATGACAACATCAACATCAGTTGAGGGCTGCAACTTCACTTTTTAAATGACAATATCCTGGCCGGACTACTGTTGTCAGTGATATAAGTATTTGAAATGAACATGATTTCTTAATGTCTAGTGACATATCAGGGACAATTTATGATTAATTGAAATAAATTTCTTGCACACAGCTCCTTTAACACCACCCAAATACAGAAATGCGGCGCTGCAAATAATAGACCACAATGGAAATGTTTCCAGGGGAACCAAATAAGTGACGAACCCAACTGGGACGTGCTGGTGCTTAAAGCTTAAAATTCTACTTTATGTATTTACTTATTTTCGCAAAACATACAGAGATTACATTTTTATGACATTCACCTTGTATAAACAATATACAAAATGTATTAACAATATGTTCAATGTCATCAGAATACAAATAGAAAATAAAATTAGTTTAAAAATAAACTAAATAAATAAATAAATAAGATAGGGTCGAACATGAAGGAAAGATATTTATCTTTCATCAGTTACACTGTACTGTTTCATGTTATGTTTTCATACAGAATAGTTTCATAAGAAATGTTAGGGTCCAAAGTTTTAAGGTTGAGACACACATACATGCATATTTTGAAAGCTTTTTTGTAAAGTAAAAATAAAAATGTATTTGCAACCGTTAGGTTAACAGCATTATATTTCTGTGGTAAGAACAGCAATTTAGCTGATGGACACCACGCTGCGTTGTCATGGGAACATCCCAGGTGAAAATAATGAGGAATTACGTTCTTTCGTTGCTCCTTTATCAAATGCGCAAATGGCACACTACAGCCCTGCTCACTCCAAAGTCCCACTTTAAGGGCTCTGTCGTCTGCCCTTCGAAGGGAGTAGCCAGGCATAGGGAAGCTCACTTCAGTAACACACCCCAGCCGGGTTCGTCACTTAATTGGCTCCCCTGGAAACATTTCCGTTGTGGTCGGTGTTAGAGAGCCTTCCGGTCGAACACCATGGCATGGGACGTTATTTCGGAAACGGTAGTCAATGGCGAGAGACAACAAATATTTTGATCTCGTTTGAATTGTGCCCTGAATTACACCTATGAGGTTTGTCAATTTAAAAGATACATTTTAAAGTAAAGAAAGTCGCAGTTTGATGTAAAACCATTGAGGTATAAGACTGTAAAAATACGTAATTACAAAGACTACAAACCCCAAAGGCGCACATTTTCTCTCAATGAATGAAGCTAACTTTACTAAGGCTTTTGTCGGGTCATTGTTTCTATAGTCTTACGTTATAATCGTAACGTTACGCCGTAATGCCTGAGTGTTTTGTACCAGACTGCACACACACGTTTAACGGATCTCGCTCGTTGTTTCGCTTCCCAGGAGATGTAGTTCATAGAGCGATTTTCACATATAACTAAATATTACTCTTCTGTTTTATGACAAACTGCGACATTTTTGACTTTCGGAATTATCTTTTAAATTGACAAACATCATATGTGTAATTGAGGGCACAGTTCAGACGGAATAAAAAGATAAGTTATCTCTCGCCATTGACTACCATACATATTTTTTTTCCGAAATAAGGTCCCATGAGCCGGAAGCGGAGGGGCGGGACTTTAGGCTCCCTATTTGCAGCGCTTTTCTGTATTTGGTTGTGTTGTGAACTTTTGCAACGCGTTTCATATTTGGAGCACACATGTTGTGAAACTGAGGATGTTGCGTTGCGATTTGCATGCGTTTTTTTTTTTTTCTGTTTGCACAATTTTTTTTTCAATTTGCATGTGTTTGCTGCAGTTGCATCACTCTCGGCCACCGCACATCTGCCACTTAGGTATTACATTTGAAAATGCACAATCAAATAAAAAACACCATTTGAATGAGGTTCACTGTTTGCATAGACCACACTCAACTTTTTTTTCAGTCGCCAGGTTTATTCTAGACTATAGAAATTTGTTTCAATACATATACAATATATTTATGTTGTATAAAATCAGCAAAACGAGGTTTGGAAACAAGAACGTCACAAACTTTATTCATTTTATTTGCTAAGAGCAGAAGGTGAACTGCAGCACATCTTAGCTTTTTGTATCAAATGGTTTTAAACTTTAACTGATTGACATTTTACAAAGTAATCTGGAAAGGTTGTGTATTTTGTGAAGGGTATAATTTGTGCTCACTCTTTTGACCATCTTGTTCTTCTGAAAAGGTCTAAGATTTTGTAACCAGTAAATATGTATACATGTTGAATGAGAGTGAAATGATGATTAACAACCCAAAACCTGGGTTAAAATATGACAATTCGTGACAGAACTCTTAACATTCATTACCAATCCCAGGCATAACTCAGCAGAAATGAGAGAGTGTGTGTGTGTGTGTGTGTGTGTGTGCAGACAGGAGAAAACACAATCCAATTCCTCCATATCAGTAACCTCCTCTGACCTTCCAGCACAGTCTGAGAACTCAATATACACCACTTCACTGTTACTGAATCTGATGTTATTACCAGCCATTGAGTGTATGGAAAGACAACTTTTATATTAAGAGTGCTTAACGATATTTAAAAGATAAAAAAAAAAAAAAAAAAAAAAAAAAAAAAAAAAACACCAACAGATTCCATATATTCCAAATCTCCCAAAATCTCACATGATCAACTGAGACTAAACATGGCGAGCGATGAGCAAGAGAACATGGCGACAATGGTGTCAGGGCTGCTTTTTACAGAGAATTTGCAAGGTTTGGATGCAGTCGTGTTACGCCTCCGTCAGCTCGCTTTCTGATTATGTATCGTTTCGTTCCATGTGCAGGCCCGATATTATTCCTAGCAGATTCTCTCACTCTTAACAACACACCTCACAACACAGGAAAATCTGATAAGACAATCTGTAGAACCATCAAGATAATCAGGACTTTAACTGGGATTGTCAGACGGGGAGGATTTGGCCTACAATCAGCCTGATTATCTTGAAGTGTGTGGGTGCCTCAACTAACATACATGTTCATCACAGTTCATATTACTGTCCAGAAACTAGACTCAAAAAATGTATTTCAAGAGCCTTGATTACTGAGGCTGCAATTCAAACCAACTAAACAGCCTACCTTGTAGACAGCACGTTAGGTCGTGTGTTAATATATATTTAAGAAATATTTGCATGTATATACTTTATATATATTTATAGATCATTAATATTATATATAAATATAAATATTTGATATATTAATTACACATTTTTCTTAAATGTATACATGCATGTGTGGGTATTTATATATACAAATTAATTATGCACACCACACACACATATATTATGTAAACACAAACTTTTATTTTGGATGTGATTAATCGCGATTAATCGTTGCCCATCCCTAGTGCATTTAATCATTTCACTTGCATAAAAAGATTCAATATTCCCCAAAATGAATAAAATCAGTGAAATGCAGAATCAGAATACTATGCAAACCTCCAATAGAGGGTATGCGCGTGACGTCATCGTCGCCTAAAGTGCCTGCAGTTACTCACAGTGAGTGGCGAAAAGACTGAGCGGCTGTATTTGTTTTTAGTGCGAATGCCGCGAAAAACAAACAACACATATAAAGTGGGAAAGAGCTTTGCGATTGACTGTACCACTAGATTTGACAAAAAACAAAAAAAATCTGAGGTATATTTTTACAGACTGCTATAGAAAGAGGAGCAAATGGATCGAAACAACTGGACTCCAGTCAGCAAAAGGTAGATTTACAGTTATCATTTTGTGTCAATATGCTGAATTTAGCTGTAAAACCATACCCATATATTTTGTATTGTTATATATATATTAACAACTCATCAATTAAATATTTATCATTGCATATTCTGCATTATTGGATGTTTTTTTAATAATCACTGACCAACGATGATAAAAAAAAAACAAAAAACGATAACGTTTTAGGGCTAGAACACTGATATAAGTGATCACTCGGATTTAGACCTACCTATATTGTATTTATATAAAGCGTTCACAGGCAAATTTGCTTTATGTTTAGGGCTATATTGCATTTATTTCCCCGATGTCGAAATCAGGCAAACATAAATGTCAGGCAACACGATTCCTGGTTGTGTTAAGCATTTTTTCTCCTGCCTCCAGCAGCAGCTGAAAGGTTTGCTTGAATCCTCTACTTTACACTTGGAAATTTACATTTCCTTCTGCCTAAAAGCCTAAATTTCACTTTAAGTGTGAAAGGGTCTTTATATTTGCCCCAAAATACAACTTTTTTTGTTAAAAAAAAACCCCTCAAAAACAAGCCCAGGGGAAAAAAGTAGCGCAAAAGTAACGTAACGCATTACTTTTCTAAAAAAAAAAAAAAAAAAAAAAGGGCATACAGATATCTTCCAATCAGCAGCAGCAATATTTAGTTTCCAGCGTTTTTGGCCATTCATATTTCTAACACGTTTTTCTCTAAACTTTTCCACAACAACCATAGCACCCAGCATCATTTGGGGCATCACAGTCAGCTGGGCCAACATGCTGGCTACTTTAATTCTCTGCCCCGTAAGATGCCCTAAACTGCGGTCTACTAGGTAGGCAGCTCTGTTTGCTTTGAGACACATGCCACTAGAGCAAACAACAGCAGCGAAGACGCCGCATTGCATATCTGTTACAGTGTTATTATTGTATTACATATGTAACTCACCAGCTTTGCCAGCTCCATATATGGCGCGTCCGGTGTGTTTTTGGCCGAATTGTACGTCTTTCCACGCGAGAATCGCGCAGTTTAATGTGACCTCGTATGGTCTGCGTTGAACACACAGCTCAGAACACAACAGACGCGGCTGCTTCTCCATTTCTGCTCTTAACAACACAAACACGTTAGTTATCTCAGTTTCATCATAAAAATGGGTTTATAATATACCAGCCGACGCTTTACATTTTTTAAAAAAATGCTACAATCGCTATAATGGTGTTCGTTTTCTCCTGAGCAGTTTGGCTACATAGCGGTTTTCTCTTTCCTGATAAAGTGGGAGGAGTTTAGAGACATGCGTCATTCATAATCCCATTGTAAGGAGGGGCGATGTGGGTGATTGACATACATTAATAAAGTCATTGACATGAAGGAGCAAAGTTTTGATTCTCCTTTCTCTCATGTAGTGACATGATGTGGTTTCTAGTGTACTCCAGATTGTGACTAGCAACAAAGAAACAGATTAAAAATATATATTTTTTTTGCATAATCGTTCTAAATATATTGTACTACTTACGGTACATTTAATGCCACGTTTTATGTATTTGTTTGTTTCTGTTTTTTTACTCTTTCACTTTCATCATATGGAGAACACTTTCAGTTTGACCCAAACAATAAATTATGAAATTGTTATCCAATACTCTATTTAATTTCTTATTTTTTAGCATTCAAAGGTTTTTTCTTTGGCTAATGTTTTTGTCTCAAATAATTTTAGACATTTAGTTTAGCTCGTGAAGGAACTGAGAGGGAACTACATTTCCACTTGTGATTGGCGGTTCAGCAGCCACTCATGACACCCCTTAGCCAATCACAGCTGCGCTTATGTGCAATGGGTGGTACCAACATGGCGGCTCTCTGAGTTTCCGAAGAGAAATTGAGGTGTAAATAAACTCTTCGTGCACAATTTGCACAACTTATCAGCATATTTCTCTAAATTAATTTATGAGCGAATACTCTGAAGCCAAAAGATGTCAGCCGACGGCAACAAAAAACAGTTCTGGAAGAGAAACACAGCCAAGGTTCCTGGGAAGTGAGTGACGTGTTCATGCTAATGTCTCTGTGTTAGCTATGTGTGTAGAGTTATATGTGTTCAGTTATGGGTTCAACTAATCGAACAGTATCTGTCAGTGCTAGATCTCACCAGAGGAGTTCCAAATATTTAGAATAACGTGTGTCATCAAAATCTTACCATTTGAAAGGCTGTCTTAAAAGGTAATGTGTGCTAGCTGTACACATCATTGTTTGTATTGGTCTCAGTGATGTATTAAGTTCATATTGATTATGATTATATTCTTCTAGCACTGACATCCGATCAATGCGTATGGTGGTAATATTTTAAATACTGATTTAAGCTTTAGTTTAGTTCCTAAAAGCATATATTAGCCTGTTAGCTATGTGCTGCATGGCCCCTCTTTTGAAACTTACAGATTGCTACAATGATTGTAATAATACGTTAATAGTAGTATATTGATATATATACCATGGTACTGTATTCAAATACTATGCTATTTACATGGTAGAGTGGTACAGTTGTGTTGGTGATGACAGCAACTTCCTCAAATGTTATAACATCGTATATATATATATATATATATATATATATATATATATATATATACATGTGAAAAATATATATAATAACTCTTTTTAATGAAGCCTTGTGTTTTTTTAATCAAGAATTGCTCACATCTTGAACCTTGACTTGTCAAACCAGTTTTCATATCATATAAATAAAGGAGGGAGTTAAACATAGAGACAGATTTTTTTTATAAACGCGCTTTGTAACGCTTTCTTTCTTTTTTACTTTTCTCACAGTATCCAGCATGTTTATGGAGCCCAACATCCTCCCTTTGACCCTCTCCTACATGCCAAGTAAGTACAGCTTGGCTATATATTTATAGGAAAATGTGTGTATATATTTGGCATATTTAAAGATATAAGAGGATCTTTTTGATGCTTTTGCTTTCACTTTCATTTTTTAAGTCAGTGCTGGTTTTGCAACCTATTTTACTTTCTTAGTTTCATGTATTTCAGAGTGAAAGAGTAAAATTCAACAACTATACACTATATATTACAGGTTTTGGCGTACGCTTGGTTTTATAAATCTGAGAACTGTTCTGCGTACGCAAAATCAAGCTTTTTTTGTGTGTTTTGATTTCTATCCATCCATTCATCCATCCAACCCATATATCCATCCATCCATCCAGCCAGCCAGCCAACCCATATATCCATCCATCTATCTATCTACCCATCTGTCTATTTGTCTATACCTATATGGGGTCAGACAATTAAACCAAAACACCTACTTTTAGACCACAATCCTTTATTATTTATTTTTATGGTGTAGAGACTCCTTTAGTTGCTATACCGCATCAATTCAAGTCCTTGAGATTTTGAGCTTTCCTCTTCCAGAATAGTGGTCAGGTCACTATGTGATGCTGGAGGAGGAAAAGGTTTTCTGACTCTGTCCTCCAAAATACCCAAAAGTGGCTCAAGAATATTTATATTTGGGGCCGCAATTTCCATAGTTTTCATAATAATAATAATAATTAAAAAAAAAAAAAAAAACGCTTCTACCCAACCTAAAATCTAAAAATCTCTATGAACGAGAGCATATTAAAACTCGGCTAAAACTCGGCGAGAGCATATTTACTAGCTGTCATTTTTACAGACTGCACCTTTAACAAAGCATCATCTAACTCCTTACATATGAGCTAATTAAACATTAACACTTTATTATTTTCAGTGACCGTGAATGGCCTGGTTTCACAGATAACGCTTAGATTAAGCCAGGATTATCTCTTAGTTCATTGAAGATATGTAAGTAGCTTTTATAAACACCCCCTTAGAAAAAACATTACCGATGTGCATCTTGATATTTTATGTTACATCAGTGCAAGTTACTTTCTGTTGAAACGGCTCAGACATTCATTTTAGTTCGGGGATAACCAGGGGATAGTCTAGTGATGTATTAACTACAATATACTATTAGTGCTGCTTTGTTACTGTATTCATATTCTAAAGTGGTAACAGAAAAGCATACAGGTTTAGAGCAACTTGAGGGGGAGTAAATGATGACAGCAATTTGCTCTGACAGCTGAGGTGATAAAGTTTACAGAAGTCTTCGGATTTTAACGAGAGTTGGCAAATTGGGGCAACATAAGCTAGTCATTCACCAACATTGAGAAAAATGTTATTTTTTGTTGGTGAGCAGCGATGTAGCAACTACCAATGGGAGTCAGAGAAACCAGAACAATATCCCTGTTCTTTATGAGTTGTCTTTCCTCACATGCAGGGATATTATTAACCATTATACGCGGGACACCAGCGTTCTGTGTGAGTTTGATTTATATTGTATCAACATAAGTGTCATCTATTATTTATTTGCAGTCTGATAAAAGCAGGAAACAAGCCTCCGCCTTCCACCACGCCAGGAAAACCAAAGAAAGCCACCACCTTCCAAGAGTTCGAGAGCATCACCAGTGACGCCTGGGATGTGGGAGATGATGATGATGAACTTCTCGCCATGGCAGCCCAAAATCTCAACATCGAGGTTGTCATGGAGACAGCCAATAAGGTGATAGAAAACCACAGCAAGCTGCAGGAAAGAAGACAGCAGCAGATTGATAGCATGACTGAGCCTGATGGGAAAGACGGGGAGGAAGCGCACGAGGAAGAGCCGGAAGAAGAAGAAGAAGAGGAGGAGGAGAGAGAGGAGGGCGCAGAGACGACAACAGATCTGTCTTTCGGTTCAGAGGCTCTTCCAATCAGTGACAACAGACTGGTGAAGTCACACAGTGAAGCTCCTGTCGGCTCGCCTAAAGGTCAGTCTCTCTGACGTTAATCCTTTGCTTGTTTTGTTAATCACTTTGTTAAACAAATAAGAGTGTTTTTTTGGTCAATTTAATAAAGCAAAATATACCTTTTTATTAGATATTAAATGTAAACATAAATCGAAATTCTAAACTAAAATAGTTTAACTATGGAAAATGAAACGGAAAAAATAAAAATAATAAAGGTAAATAGAAATAATAACATCTTTAATAGAAAATATAAAGAATTAAGTTCATTCTAAATATTAATACATACTATAATAGTACATAAATAATACTATGTTAATCATAATTCTTATGCAGTATTCAGGTTTCTGGTGCACCTTTGTGCTTTATAAATTTCATACATTTTAAAGCTTGTTGAAAAGATGTGCTATTGCCTTTCCAAATGATTGGAGTTATCATTTCCCCCTGGTAGATGATAAAATTATATTACAATGAAAGAGACATGCATAAAAAACAAGCAAACCAACAACAAAAAAAGAATACATTAGTCTTGATTATCATTGTTTCCAATGCTGTGTTGTCATCTAGATTTTAGACCTGTGACCTGTTTCTAAACTCTAGCATTTCTTTTTCTCCTCTTCCTCTTCCTTGCTAATTAGCACGACCTTCATTAAGTCGGTTTTTATTTTAACTTCTGGTAATTAACTGAGAGTCTGTAACGGGCAAATTGGAGTCAGTGAAATGTCAATCAATTGTTTTGTTTGCCTCTGAGCTTTATGTTAATATACAGTGTTTTCCCACTGACCTGTCACTCAGACTTTCTCTCTGATGCTTCTAAAGCATAGAAAACTGAGTGAAAAGCATCTTTATTTTAATGCTATTAGAGTCCCACATCTTCATGACACTGAAGGCCTAAAAACGATGTTCCTCAATTGAACACAACGGCGTTTTGTAAAAAGAATCTGGCGAAAACAACATGTCGTGTCTGGGCTTGGTTTCTGTGTAACAGCTCACCGGCGTGAACTTTCCAGAATACTTTGCAATGGCTGTTAAATGCTTTTGATCTGCTATTGGTCCCGGTGTTGTCCAAGAATTCAACTTTTTTGAGGTTAATTTCTTGAAGGCCCTGTCGCTGAGCATCGGCTAGCCCAGTTTTGCGGTGTGTTCCCCAGCATCTGCACTTGTCGGACCCAGTTGTTTCGTTTTTCTTTTGGACAATTGAGCACGTTGAATCGGCATCCGTTGGCAACTCTGAGAGAACTTCGATTGGCTGTGTTCAGCATGTTAGCTCGTTTCCGCCACATAATAAAACATTTTAAAAAATAATTGCGACTTTTTGTCTCAAAATTGCGAATTTACATCAGAGTCAGAATTGCGAGAAATAAAGTCGCAATTGCGATTAAAAAAAAGTTAGAATTGTCAGATATAAATTCACAATTCTGACTTTTTTATTGCAATTGCAGGTCATGAAGTCAGAATTGCGAGATAAAAAAATCACAATTGCAAGGAAAAAAAAGTCCAGTTCTAAGGAAAGTTTGTCTCGCAATTCTGTAACACGCAATTGGGACTTTATATCATTCAATTCTGACTTTATATCTCCAAATTGCATTTTATAAAGACAAAGATGCCAGAATTTCGACTTTATATCATGCAATTCTGACTTTATAGCTCTCAATTGCGACTTTATATAACGCAATTCTGAGGTTAGAACACACTTATGACTTAAACCTAAAGGATTATTAGGAACACCTGTTCAATTTCTCATTATCTAATCAACCAATCACATGGCAGTTGCTTCAATGCATTTAGGGGTGTGGTCCTGGTCAAGACAATCTCCTGAACTCCAAACTGAATGTCAGAATTTTGAGCGTGGCATGGTTGTTGGTGCCAGACGGGCCGGTCTGAGTATTTCACAATCTGCTCAGTTACTGGGATTTTCACGCACAACCATTTCTAGGGTTTACAAAGAATGGTGTGAAAAGGGAAAAAACATCCAGTGTGCGGCAGTCCTGTGGGCGAAAATGCCTTGTTGATGCTAGAGGTCAGAGGAGAATGGGCCGACTCATTCAAGCTGATAGAAGAGCAACTTTGACTGAAATAATCACTCGTTACAACCGAGGTATGCAGCAAAGCATTTGTGAAGCCACAACACGCACAACCTTGAGGCGAATGGGCTACAACAGCAGAAGACCCCACCAGGTACCACTCATCTCCACTACAAATAGGAAAAAGAGGCTACAATTTGCAAGAGCTCACCAACATTGGACATTTGAAGACTGGAAAAATGTTGCCTGGTTTGATGAGTCTCGATTTCTGTTGAGACATTCAGATGGTAGAGTCAGAATTTGGCGTAAACAGAATGAGAACATGGATCCATCATGCCTTGTTACCACTGTGCTGGCTGGTGGTGGTGGTGTAATGGTGTGGGGGATGTTTTCTTGGCACACTTTAGGTCCCTTAGTGCCAATTAGTCATCGTTTAAATGCCACAGCCAACCTGAGTATTGTTTCTGACCATGTCCATCCCTTTATGGCCACCATGTACCCATCATGGCTACTTCCAGCAGGATAATGCACCATGTCACAAAGCTCAAATCATTTCATATTGGTTTCTTGAACATGACAATGAGTTGACTGTACTAAAATGGCCCCCACAGTCACCAGATCTCAACCCAATAGAGCATCTTGGGGATGTGGTGGAACGAGAGCTACTTGCCCTGGATGTGGATCCCACAAATCTCCATCAACTGCAAGATGCTATCCTATCAATATGGGCCAACATTTCTAAAGAATGCTTTCAGCACCTTGTTGAATCAATGCCACGTAGAATTAAGGCAGTTCTGAAGGTGAAACACAGTATTAGTATGGTGTTCCTAATAATCCTTCAGGTGAGTGTATATCACACAATTCTGACTTTAGAACTCTCAATTGCGATTATTTCAGAATTGCCAAATTATCATTTTTCACCAACCTAGGGAATTGCAAAATTTCTTAACCTCTGAGTGCAGAACAAAGTCTTTTGTGTATTTGACTACATCAGACAGGGACTGTGTGCTTCCACCAGTACTGCACTGACAGACAGTTCTGCCAGTCCTTTGTTTTGCCAGCCAGAGTGGCGATGGATGACTGTGATAATGGACTTCCTGTTGACATGTTCTGCCTCTATTTTAATAGTACCTTGTGTTGACACTGTCAGCAGCCGTCACGCACCGTCTAATTTCTGCAGGGATAACACGGACATCTGTAAACGTTGAAGATGTTATGATGCTTAATGCAAGAATGATATCTCAAAGTCATCTATTTAATGCCTCTAACAAGCATACAATCACATTTTACAGTGTTTGGACAGCATGATTATGAAGCATTAGGACAAAATCAATTCACCAATGCATTGTGATTCACTGCCAAAATAGCAACTTGTACCATAGAATGTACCCTTATTCTGACCCATTAATTGAGAATAAAGTGACAGAATAAAGTGCATGTTTGTGTGTGTGTAATGTATATATTTTACCTGAGTTAAAAACAATGACCCGCATATAGACTGGTGTCTCTGGGACTAAACTTTATTTATGCAAAATAATCAATAGTGTAAATGTGCGAAAAATCAAAAGAACAAAATGACAAAACAAAAATGATTAAACGAAAATGAATTAAATCAAAGCTGAAAACATGAAAACCAAAGTTGATGTAGTTTTTAAAAATAGTTTAAAATAAAATAAAAATAATCAATAAACTTGTTTATGAAATGAGAACACATTCAACTTGAACAAAGTCTTGACGTTTGTATTTAAACTACAGAAGGGTTGCATACTCACACTTATGAGCTGTTCAATTTCAATTCCGTTTTATTAAATAAAGCACGTTTTTTTGTTTTTAAATGCTTACTATCGATGAGCAAACTGGTGTGCAGGGAAGTGTTTTTAATATTTTATACAGTATTAATTACAGTAAGTACTGCATCTTCTCAGCCAGCCTTCCCTGAAATTCATCTAATAGGATTAAAGTGCGCTTGCTTCCAAAAATGTAGATATGCCAGATTTAACTCACAAATGATCGGCCCCTGTGCTGTTTCTGAAGAATGTACATTGAGAATCGTATGCAATGACTCCCTAAATTGAAATTAAAACAGAAATCGAATGTGTTTTCTCTTCAGAAGTGGGCGTTGAACAGGCATCACTACACAGACAGCAGTCACTCCCGCACAGACCCACGATTCCACTGGTGGCCCGCATGGCAGATCAGAACACATCCGGGACTCCCGCCATGACCGAGAGAGAGGCGTCGAGACTCGACAAGTTCAGACAGGTTCTGGCCGGCCCTAATACTGATCTGGGTAAGATGCTGTTTTATGGCTTTATGGCTTGACTGTATGAATGTTTGGGCAACACATAATAGTACATATGCAGAGCAAAGTCCAAAATATACTCTTTGCAACACATGAATTGTGTTCTGACGTTTCTGAATGCTACATTTGAAATCGTGCTTGCAAATATGATTTCCTTGATGCAGAAAAAGTGGACAGAATTGTGGAATGCAGTCCAGAAATGGAGTTTAAATTATAGCTGTAAGAAAAAAATGAAGTGGACGTTAAAGATCTCAGAAATTAAGTTTATTACATAGCAGTGGCAAGGTACACGAAGATCCTTGGGTTCAGAATGAACCTCGAAATAATCTCAGCTCGAACATTCCATTTGTCTTCACCCTCAGCAATGACGTACAGGAGTCAGCCTATTTTCCAGTCCTGATCTCATCAGGAAAACAGTCTCTTTCACATCTTGATGATAATCCAATCATTTAACTTGCATTAGAGAGAACAGGACTGGCAGAACTCTCATGCTTAACTGGTGACATCATTCATCATCACAACTAAAGTGTGAAACACAATGTACATCACTTCAATGTAGAATGGTCAAATGTTAAGGTGATAACATTTATTTGAAGTCCCTGTAATCAAGATGGCTCTTGATTGCTTGCTATCGCTCCCATGCTTTAGGTGATAACCATGACTGTGCATATTACTTAGATTGGAATGAATTGTCTCTGATAAATAAGCTCTTTTATTGAAGGAACATTTACATATATATATTATAGGGCTGGGTATTGACACAAATTTCACAATTCGATTCGATTTCGATTCACTAGCTTGCAATTCGATTTCGATTCAATATTGATTATTTTGGATATCAGTTACAATAAATGGCAAATTTTCTCAAGGGAATCAAATCTCTTAACTAATGCTGTAAACTATGGGAGTCTAGTTGTAGCCTACTAGGCTTCATTAGCCTAATTACACTTTTATTTTTTTTTATAATAATAAGATTATATGAAATATAAACATTTAAATTGTGGCTGTTATAAAAAAAAACTTTCCGGATTTATTCAAATATGCATTAAATATTGAAGAACATTAAGATTATATGTAATATGGTGTATATATTTAGCAAAATGCTCCTCTCTAGAGTTATTTTTTCTAGCTGACTAACGAGTTGATGTGGGTTTTCTGAGGTAAATATGACGATACATGACATTGATTACAAGCTGTTGACGTCTTTCCACGGTTGAAACGCTGATTGAGCGAATCAATGTGACATGATACAGATTTCGATAAGTTGTACTCTATCTTTAACACACTTTCAGATGCTCATTCATGTTTATTTGGCGCTGTGACTGGTATTATTAAGCCGGAAGAGAGATCAGCTGCTTCTCTTGAGCTGCGCCAGAGCGATCTCACGCCACAGCGCCAAAACGCTATTTATGTTTTTGAATTTCTAAAGGAAATGGACCTAATTTGAAAATTGAGACTTTGTTTCATATCAATAGTAACAAAGGACAAAGATTATTGCGATTTTTTTTGGATGCGCGCAGCCGCGATACAATGTCCCATTCATTCAAATGAAACAGGATGACTAATCGATTCTTGAAATTTAAGAATCGATATTTGTTCGCAAAAATGAGAATCGATTAATATCGAGAAATCGATATTTATTACCCAGCCCTAATATATTATATATTATTTACACACACATATATATATATATATATATATATATATATATATATATATTAGGGCTGGGTATTGACACAAATTTCACAATTCGATTCGATTTCGATTCAATATTGATTATTTTGGATATCAGTTACAATAAATGGCACATTTTCTCAAGGAAATCAAATGTCTTAACTAATGCTGTAAACTATGGGAGTCTAGTTGTAGCCTACTAGGCTTCATTAGCCTAATATGAAGGTAATAATGAACTGTTTTGTAGCTATACAAACACTTAAATAACACTCTTATTTATTTTTATAATAAGAAGATTATATGAAATATAAACATTTAAATGGTTCATCAGTGCATGTTTGATCATCATTCGGACCTGGTCCGAAACAGCAGACTTGTAGGCTATTAATACATAATGGATACATACAAGCAGATGACAAATACGTTATAATAACCGTTATTAAACTACTAAACTATACCTATACAGCACTCTGACTCTGTAGGCATTATTGTCCGACTCGTAATGAACACCGTTACTGAGAGTTTCTGATATTATCATCATTCCGTGAGATAAAATTGTCCTGAGAGACTGAGCGCGAGCTCATGAAGCTCCGCCCCCTGTGCCGGCAGTTGCCGCTTATTTGCATTTAAAGGGCACACACTAAAACAGTGCGTTTTTCTGAGCCCCCCAAAAATGACAATTTAAACATGCTTTAAAAATGATTTGTTGGGTATTTTGAGCTGAAACTTCACATACACATTCTGGGGACATCAGAGACTTATTATACGGGATAATACGGGACCTTTAAAACTCATCTTTGATCACCAAAATTTATTTTGACATATTTGAAACGTTTTTTCCTTGAAAACAAATTTCTTCATGCCTTAAAATAGCTTGAATGTAACTCTAAACTCTTGCCTCATTTAGTAATATGTGGTTCTATGAATATGCAAATTAGCCCCGCCTCCACTCACTCACACCAGCTCAGAGATCCACTCCTTGCCGATCGCATGTTGACCTGATGGGTTACAAGGTAGTTTGTGTCATTTAGACGCATAGTCTAGATGACGTTTAGATGAATATGTAATGAGAGATAAATTTCTTTCCTCTTACTAACATAATAAACACGCAAGCGATTTTTTAAACCGCGATTTTGAAACTTTTTTTTTTTTTACACTGCAGTTTTAAGGAGAAAATACTCAGCAATTAGGCTACTGAGTTGACTTATGAATTTGCACATGGATTGTCTTAAAGCATATTGGAAACGCCACAAACAGCATTAGAAGCCTGATTTTCACCACAGGGGGGATTTAACAGTTTGTAATCTCAACCTTCTCCGCACAGTTCTCATATCATTGCTCAGCAACATCTCTGGGGTTTAAGCATTGCAGATCCATGAAGTCAGGAGGACGGTGTCGATGTTGACAGCCCTATGGACGTCGGCGTGTCAGTTCTGGTTTCATTTGACTGCTTCTCAGGGCGTCCCTGAATCAGTTTGGCTGCTGTTGCTGTTATTAGACATCTGAAATTATGAGTCAGACATGTGGCAGCAGAATGAAATATGAATGAAATCTATAATTAAGCTGGGGTCTCCAACATGATAACGAATTCCCATCCATCCGTCCATCCATCCAAAGCACTGATGACTGCCCTCTATTGGCATTGACTCTAAGACCCCGAGAAATAGCACTGAGCCTCCTTTCTTTCCCCTGTGTTGATGTATTTCTTATTATAACATAAGGTTTAGGTGAAACTTTTAAAAAATAGGATTATTTTACTATTTATTGAAATGGCGAACCTATATTGGCTATACTATTAAAGGGGGGGGGGTTCAGGGCTCGACATTAAGGCTTGTCTGGGACAAGTGGATTTTTTTGTAGGACAAGTAGAAGAGAAAATTAGTTGTCCGACCAAACAAGTTAAATTTCAAACAAAATAAAATGCCATGTTACTTCACGTTATGTGCCACTCGTTACGTCTATTTTACCGATTTAATTTTACCGATTTGAATGCGCATGCACAGACCGCGCGCCAGAAGTTCTCTTTCGCGCTTGAACAAACATGAACAACACACACAATTAAGTCAAAATGTCATTTGTCGAGAATCTTCATAACATAAGAGCAGTCTTATGGTGGACATTAAGAGTTGTGACTCGTGAGAGAATGAGGCGCGCGTGGGATCCGCGTCTTTGTCCACAGTGGCTGCTCTTAAAGGGCCAGCTACCAATAAAGCGTTCTGTCAGTAAAGTTAATGAAATAACAAAGGGAACAGAGAAAATTACACACTGCTCTTGACTAAAGAACTTGTGTAGCTTTAAAGGACAACTCCGGCACAAAATGAACCTTTGGTCTAATTACACATTGTTACCTAGTCAACCGTTATCTGAGATTTGTTTTCATGATTGCGAATGTAAATAGTTTTATCTATAAAAACAGTTTAGCCTATAACGCTAGTATATGGGGCATAGAGTAACGACAAATAAAGATCGCTTGTTATTACCACTAACAAGGCTCACTAACAAGGTGTTAGTGTGGGGCTATTTTGAGCCTTGTTAGTGGTAATAACAAGACGATAAACCTTTTTTTTTTATGTTTTTTAGAACTATATCTTTATCATTATCATTATGGATATTGTTTTTGGTGTGGATGGGCCTGAAGGCGGAGGAAATTAGTTATTTAAAATGCATAACAATCTTGGTGGGACAAATTTTGACCAACTTTTAATGGGACTCCAGCAAACTTTTTTGTGTTCACTCTCTCCTACGTACGTTTAAAGGGTTAGTTCACCCAAAAATGAAAATTAAGTCATTAATTACTCACCCCCATGCTGTACCAACCCCGTAAAACCTTCGTTCATCTTCGGAACACAAATAAAGATATTTTTGATTGAATCTGAGGGCTGGATCACTTTTCCATAGACAGCCTGAGGGACTGCCTCTTGACGGCCCAGAAAGTCATTAAAAGAAAAGGTTTAAATATCCCATGTGCCTACAGTGGCTCAACTATAACTTTATCAAGCGACGAGACTACTTTTTGTGCGAAAAAAAAACGTAAATAACGACTTTATTCGACTTTCCATTACTTCCTTATGGGCGCATGCGCGAGAACTGAGACGAGACCGTTCTTCTTCGACTACTTTTTGTTACCGGCTGCTCACCGCTTAGGAGTTTTACCGCCCCCTACCGTATAAGATGACGTACTGCTTGTAAACAGAACGTTTTGCGCCTCCGGCTATATCAGTACGTCATCTTATACGGTAGGGGGCGGTAAAACTCCTAAGCGGTGAGCAGCCGGTAACAAGAAGTGGTCGAATGAGAACGTCCTCGTCTCAGTTCTCGCGCATGCGCCAATAAGGAAGTAATGGAATAGTCGAATAAAGCCGTTATTTATGTTTTTTTCGCACAAAAAGTAGTCTCGTCGCTTGATAAACTTATAATTGAGCCGCCGTAGGCACATGGGACATTTAAACATTTTCTTTAATGACTTTATGGGCCGTCAAGAGCCAGTCCCTTAGGAAGCCTATGGAAGAGTAATCCAGCTCTCAGATTCAATCAAAAATATCTTTATTTGTGTTCCGAAGATGAACGAAGGTCTTACGGGGTTGGTACAGCATGGGGGTGAGTAATTAATGACTTAATTTTCATTTTTGGGTGAACTAACCCTTTAAGTACGCACATAAAGTAAGTAAAGGTTATGTAAGGTTTTGAAAAGAAAACTTAAGTAGGGACAGTTCGTTTCTGTCTACAAAATAAATGTCAAGCATTGAAGTGTGAGCCTTTAGATTTAATTTTTTGTAAGATCATAAGAAACGTTTTAGTCTAGCTTTTAGTCTTGTATCGAAGCATTGTACCAAAGCGTCTTTGAAATAGATAGAACGGTACATAGACATTTAATTTGTCATATCTAACGCGCAGTAATGAGCAAAAAGTCGTTTTTTCTTTCCCTTTACGAGCTTGTTTCTGAAGTGTTTGGTGCCGTCTTTGTCTCCAAATTAATGAGTACCTGACAGATGTGTTTTTAAGAGGGATGCCATCAGATGATCATCTTTTACCTCTGAGAGAGAGAGAGAGCGAGAGAGACTGCTACAATCACAGGAAGCAATTATTCGCTGATGCTGTCCACTGTTGCCATGGCGACGCATCACCTATATTGAACCCTTCTCTCTACCGTTTGACTACCTTTTCTCTCAGTGTGTCTCAGATGGGGGAGCTGTGGTGCTCTAGTGGTCTTAACACAGCCGATTCTTCTATTAGTGCTAAACCTCAATGTTATAAATGCGGTCGGATTCCAATTAACTTAGTTTAGTGGCATCTGTGGCACAGAAATTCAAAAATATTATATTGAGTATCTGGCATTGAGCAATTGCAAGCATTCCTGGAGACATTTCATGTTGTGAATGAATCAAAAAAACATGTTGCGGTTTATGTAGAGTAATGAAGTAGAGTTCCTCTCGCTTTACTATTCTATCAAGCTTAACATTGACAAAACACGAACTTAATTCTTTAACTTGCATCGTGATTCAAATACGCTCTTTGACGTCTGTTCCTCACACAGTCGCGCGGGTTTAGAATGTTGGAGTATATTGCAAGAGGTTAGCACTTTTTTGACACTTCATTTTATTTTAACATTTGAGTTTTACATAGATAACATAGACAATTCTCTCTTGTTTGATGTATTTTTTTGGTATCCCTTTATAGTATAATCAGCATATATTCTGGGATTAATCTGTAGATACTGCTTTCCTCCAATTTTTCCAGTCATTTGATTTCTGAATTGGTAAATAACTAAACCACTCTGTGGCGTATGCTGATGCTGAAGGAAACCTTTAATTGAGAATTAACTTAAATCAATGTTTTGACAGATTTGTGTTTCACTGTTTGTGTTTCACATCATTAAGCAGTAGGCTAATGTTACTATTTCTTATTTCTGCCAATATGAGGCAAGATGTTTATAGTTTAGCTAATTACCTTGATCACTGCAGGAATCTGAAGTAAACTAACAACGCTGATTATTTTCCACATCATCATTTGGTTTTAAAGGAGTCCTGTTATGCTGTATTACATGTACTTTTTTATGTGTAATGTTGCTGTTTAAGAATGAAATGGGTATGCAAAGTTATAAAGTCCACTCCAAAGGGGATTTGGGTTCACAGGAACTGGGAACGCTTCCTAGTTTTAGGAACACTTTTTGGGGGGAACTGAAGTCGCTTTTCCACCAAAATTACCAGTAACAATTTGCCCCAGGAACTTTTTTTCCCTGAGAGCTGTTGCTGTCTGCGTATCCACTGCGGTCTAAAGTACCATGAAGGTTAGGAAAATTAGTCTGGTGGCGTAGTACTGCACGCTACTTGCCAGTTCCCGCTGGGTTTTACCCTCTGAATTTAGGCTTAAAGGGTTAGTTCACCCAAAAATGAAAATTAAGTCATTAATTACTCACCCCCATGCTGTACCAACCCCGTAAGACCTTCGTTCGTCTTCGGAACACAAATAAAGATATTTTTTATTAAATTTGACGAATTAAACGAGTTTATTCGACTATTTCTTTTCTTCCTTGTAGGCCAGAACGAGACTTCCTTAGATTTCCACGACGCATGCGCGAGAATTGCGATCTGAAGTGGTGTAAGCTGATGTGAGCAGATCGCAAATCTTGCGCATGCGTCCTGGAAATCTAAGGAAGTCTCGTTCTGGCCTACAAGGAAGAAAAGAAATAGCCGAATAAACTCGTTATTTTTGTTTGTTTTTTCGCACAAAAAGTATTCGCGTCGCTTGATAAACATATAGTTGAGCCACGGTAGTCACTTGGGATATTTAAACATTTTCTTCATTGACTTTCTGGGCCGTCAAGAGGCAGTCCTTTAGGAGCCAATGTGGTAGTTATACAGCTCTCAAATTTAATCAAAAATATCTTCATTTGTGTTCCGAAGACGAACGAAGGTCTTACGGGGTTGGTACAGCATGGGGGTGAGTAATTAATGACTTAATTTTCATTTTTGGGTGAACTAACCCTTTAATAAAGCCTGAACCTCATTGTCGGTCCGTACGTCGTATTTTTTTTAAACTCCATTGTTGATTAGAACAGCAAACACATCTTACTGCACGAAATGCAACAGATTTTTAAAAATGGTGGTTGAAATAAAAATCAACCAATCACAATGTGGCATGAACTCAACCAATCAGCATATTCAGTACCCAAGTCCCACCCCCGGAAGTTCCTGAACTTTGAAAAAGTAATTCCTCGCAATCAGGGACTTTCTGGGGAGGAAATTTTTACTTGGAACTTCATTAAGACACTGGTTCCTGCGGTGGAAACACACAGCGCCACCCCAAAGACAAAGTCCCTAGTTCCTGAGGAAAGTTTCTGTGGTCGAAACACAATAGGATCTACCAGTGATTTAAGTATATATTGATTGGCTGAAACCATGCGAAACACCAATTTATTACGTTTTATAGCCTTTACATTTGCTCCACAAACATGGGGGGAAAAAGCGATAAATTAACCGACACTAAAGTGCTCTGGCCCAAGCCGCTCTCAGCGCTGTCAAAATAAAGTCCCATACAACAACCAGGGGTACGTTTCCCGTACAGCGATGTAGTTCGCTGCTTCACTACCATAGTACGATGCATCGTTTGAAAAATCAACTAGCTAGTCACGACTGTTTCCCGAAACCCACTGTCGCAAAGTATTGTTCAACCACGTTGGTTTCGCACTCAAATAAAGTCTCATCCAGCACATCCCAAATAACTTTCAATGAATTTAAGGTGTGGACTCAGAGGTGCCAATTTATGTGGGAAAAGGATTGTTCATGCAATTCTCCCCACCATTCTTTCACAATTTTAGCCTGATTATTTGACTGAGATATACAGGGCCAGTATCTAGGGATATATATCTACGGATGACCCAACGTTTGGTAGTACGGTCCCAAGTAAAGCAAATCACAAATGAAATGAATATAAAATGAAATGAAAAATTAAAATGGCTCATACTGTATATTATTTAGTTATCTTATCTCCTGAGATTGGTGATTGACTTTTTCTTGGAGGACAGTACTTTAATTTTAAAGTGTTTTGGCTCTGTTTTGTGTTCTGTTTGTGGATGGTGCTAAAATGCAACCTTTTTTAGTGCTTTATTGCAGTGTCAACATTTGGTATGTTTTTTTTATTTGTAATTATGATTCCGTGGAATTCTTTTCATCATAGAGACTTTTGAGAAATTAAGAATATTGCTTACAGATATTGCTCACCTCATGTTCTCTGTTTAAGCAGTCTACAGTTGAACAAGGTCATGAAGTACTCCAGGCAGTTGTTCAGATAACCTTGGTGAGAACTCAAATCTTAACAGGCAGCACTCGAGACATAATTAACTGTGGTAAACCAAACCCCAGAAGTGAAGGAAGCACCAGTTTGTAGATTCTGAGACTTATTAATCTCAACGCATTTAAAGTTAGTATTTGGCCTCCCATATTTAATTTCAAGAACGACAGTTTGTTTCAGTTTGGCATTTGGCATAACATGCAATATTCGTGGTTATTTAGTTCAAACTCAAGTGTTTTTTCATATTTTCCATTGTGGCCAATTTCCATTTTTCCCAAAATGTTTGACTTATTTACTATACAAGTTGCTGCCTTAATCAACTTGGATGAAAATTGCTTAACTTATTTTGATGAGTTAAAGTAGTGTCAAAACATATGCCATCATAAATTATTGATCTTTTTTTTTTTTATTTTTTTTTTACAGTGTAGACATTTCTTTGTGGCATTGAATAAAATGGTTCAAGACTGGAACTCAGTTCCAGTCAAAGATTTCTTGATTGAACCATTTATTTGAAGGATTTAGTTGACAATATGTCCAACTTTTTCTTTATCGCAATTAAACACATATACATATTAGTTATATTGCATTATTGAGATTTGTGTTTAACATTGTTTTATTTGAACAGCCATGCAACCTATTTTTTATGTCTCTACTGGTTGAGAACTACTTTGTTAGACCCAACTTTAGTTCTTTCAGAGATATCTGAACTTGTGAATCAGATGCACTGTCCTGAAATCTGCACCGAAGGCAAAGTTTGCACTTTTTTTTTTTTTTGTTACAAACTTTATTTCTGTCCAGAAATGTGTCACCTGGCTTTGGGTGTACTTGGCTCATGACGCAATTCGTATGAAAGAGAAAGGAAATTCATAATGCAATCAATGAAATACAACAGTGCAGTTATTCTAAGACCCCAGAGGAAGAATCTACTGTACACTCTCCCCAGACACCTGAACTACATATCATCCTCAGCAGCTTGCATTAATACACTGAAGTAACTCTTTACCAGAGCTGCATTACTTTATGGCTCTGCCACGTTCTGCAGTGTCCTTTATATGACTTATTGCTGCCATTCAATCTACCTTACACATTTTAGTGTCCAAGTACCATTCTTTCAGGACTATAGGTGATCGCGTTCCAACGAATAAATATCAAAGTCCCTTTAAGACAAGTAATTTCACTCAGCGGCCATCTTTAAAACGCCTCTCGTCTCGAGCATGCCAACTGTGCTGCTCCTATCTTTTTCAATGGGTATAATGCCAAGCTTATGATTATATTCCATATTTTAAATCACCAATTAAATCTGACAATAACTGTCTCATAAATTTTGTTTCTAAACTCTCGAATCATGACACAAAATGACATTTTACTGACTAGATCAAGCGCATATGCAGTGCAAGCGTGCGTCTGACTGACTTCTAATGACAGCTGCAGTGACGCAATGATTTTACCAATCGGCGATTGGCTCTTATTTAAAAAGCGGGACTTATTCCGCCATACTGAGCATTGCATTTCTCCCCAATTCAAAACAATACGAGTGATGCGTCTTGTGTAATCATTAAAGGGTTAGATCACCCAAAAATGAAAATTAAGTCATTAATTACTCACCCCCATGCTGTTCCAACCCCGTAAGACCTTCGTTCATCTTCGGAAGACAAATAAAGATATTTTTGATTGAATCTGAGAGCTGGATCACTCTTCCATAGGCTTCCTAAGGGACTGACTCTTGACGATCCATAAAGTCATTAAAGAAAATGTTTAAATGTTCCATGTGCCTACAGCGGCTCAATTATAAGTTTATCAAGCGACGAGACTACTTTTTGTGCGAAAAAAACATAAATAACGGCTTTATTCGACTATTCCATTACTTCCTTATGGGCGCATGCGCGAGAACTGAGACGAGGACGTTCTCCTTCGACTTGTTACCGGCTGCTCACCGCGCTTAGGAGTTTTACCGCCACCTACCGTATAAGATGATGTGCTGATATAGCTGGAAATGCAAAACTTTCTGTTTACAAGCAGAGGAAGATGCGCGCTGTACATACGCTTTTCAATTAGCGTATTTTCCGCACTACAAGGTGCACTTAAAAGCCTTTAATCTTCTCAAAAAACAACAGTGTGCCTTATTATCATCTTATACGGTAGGGGGCGGTAAAACTCCTAAGCGGTGAGCAGCCGGTAACAAGAAGTGGTCGAATGAGAACGTCCTCGTCTCAGTTCTCGCGCATGCGCCAATAAGGAAGTAATGGAATAGTCGAATAAAGCCGTTATTTATGTTTTTTTCGCACAAAAAGTAGTCTCGTCGCTTGATAAACTTATAATTGAGCCGCCGTAGGCACATGGGACATTTAAACATTTTCTTTAATGACTTTATGGGCCGTCAAGAGCCAGTCCCTTAGGAAGCCTATGGAAGAGTAATCCAGCTCTCAGATTCAATCAAAAATATCTTTATTTGTGCTCCGAAGATGAACGAAGGTCTTACAGGGTTGGAACAGCATGGGGGTGAGTAATTAATGACTTAGTTTTCATTTTTGGGTGAACTAACCCTTTAAGTCTTTGTTCATATTTCGTGGCCACAACATACTGTGTTGCCAAAAGTATTGGGACACCCCTCCAAATCATTGAATTCAGGTGTTCCAATCACTTCCATGACCACGGTTGTATAAAATCAAGCACCTAGGTATGCAGACTAGGCTTGCCGCGATAGACGGTGTTGACGGTGTTACCGGTTTTAAGCCCCATCACCGGTGACATCACTTTCCCACCGTGACACCGCGATGTCTTGACTTTTTTTTTTTAAAGTATTCGTTTTTGCTAAAATATTTATTTGAATTAATTAAAAATAATAATTTTCAATTATTTAGTTCTGAAGAGAGCATTATAATTAAAAATGAACTGCGCAACGCGTGCCGTCACGTCACAGATCAGCAAGCATCAGGATTCCATTTAGCACGTGTGGAGACGAGAACGAGTCAAATTACAGAAAAGCAAGATAATGGCGGAAGATTTGGTGTCAAAACGCAATGCAAAAGCGCCTGTTTGGCAATATTTTGGCCAATATATATTAATGTTAATAAATGCCAATTTATAGTGTTTTACTTTTTTTTAGAGTGCTGTCATTTATGTAGGCTAAGGTCCTTTTTAAAGTTTTTATTTTATATTCGTCTCTTTTTATTTGGTTTTATCTTATTTAAACTTTGTTTAATTTATTCAGGCCTATTTTGTTTTCTTATTCGTTAATAAACGTTTTATTATTTTTTTGGGCCCACAGTTTGCCGATTTTCACTTTTTTCAGCCTATGCATGGGGTTATTTTTATTCGTTCGTTATGCTAATAAAAGTTCTGTCTATATTTTATTCGTTTATTATTCTAATAAAAGTGCTGTCTAAATAAAAGTTTATTGTCAGCGAGTTTTTTTTTTTTTTTTTTTTTTTTTTTTTCCATTCCAGCAATTGACGCTGAATTGCAATTGACGCTTATTTCGAAAGTGAAAGTATGTCATTTATGTAGGCTAAGGTCCGTTTTGAAGTTTTTATTTTATATTCGTCTCTTTTTAATTGGTTTTATCTCATTTAAACTTTGTGTAATTTATTTAGGCCTATTTTATTTTCTTATTCGTTAATAAACGTTTTATGGTTCTTATTTGTTTGGGCCCACATTTTGCCGATTTTCACTTTTTTCAGCCTATGCATGGGGTTATTTTTATTCGTTCGTTATGCTAATAAAAGTCTATAAATAAAAGTTTTATTATCAGCGAGTTGTTTTTTTTTGTCCATTCAAGCAATTGACGCTTATTTCGAAAGTGAAAGTATAACGCGCACGCATTTAAAAGCTATTTAACCCCCCCGCCCTGCCCTCCACGGTGACACCGGGATTACCGGTGTTGTCACACGTCGATTAACCGGTGGGAAATTTTCCTCACCGCGGCAACCCTAATGCAGACGCGTCTACAAACACTTGTGAAAGAATGGGTCGCTCTCAGGAGCTCAGTGAATTCAAGCGTGGTGCCGTGATTGGTTGCCACTGGACTCGATGGACGAGTCTGAGTTTCTGCGGTTGCTAGGAGAATGGTACTTGACTGACTGCATTGGGCCAAGTATAAAGTTTGGTGGAGGGGGAATCATGGTGAGGGGTTGTTTTTCAGGGGTTGGGCTTGGCCCTTAGTTCCAGTGGAAGGAACTCTTAATGCTTCAACATACCGAGACATTTTGGACAATTTCATGCTCCCAACTTTGTGGGAAGAGTTTGGGGATGGCCCATTCCTGTTCCAACATGACTGCGCACCAGTGCACATAACAAGGTCCATAAAGACATGGATGAGTGAGTTTGGTGTGGAGGAACTTGAATGGCCTGACCTCAACCCGAAATAACACCTTTGGAATGAATTAGAGTGGAGACGGCGAGCCAGGCCTTCTTGTTCAACATTCAGTGCCTGACCTCACAAATGCTCTTCTAGAAGAATGGTCAAAAATACCCACAAACACACTTCTAAACCTTGTGGAAAGCCTTTCCAGAAGATTTGAAGC
The DNA here is from genome assembly GCF_016745375.1 of Pimephales promelas. The sequence continues at coordinate 17,216,388 of NW_024121144.1, forward strand.
TGTTATAGCTGCAAAGGGTGGGCGAGCTCCATATTAAACCCTACAAATTAAAGGGATAGTTCACTTTGAAATGAATTTTCGATATGTTTTAGCTTACCTCAAGGGCATCCAAGATGTAGGTCTCTTTGTTTCCACAGTATTTTCAATTTTGACAATTTTCAGTCAAACCGTTGTTGTCTATCAGTCATACACTGGAGGCTAAGTTGGTCCACCAAAAAGCATGCACAGAGAAGTCAAAATTAAACTTGATTTAATGACCCGTAAATGTAAGTACACATTGATGGCCTAAGACAGTGTTTCCCAACCCTGTTCCTGGCGGCACACCAACACTGCGTGTTTTCTTTGTCTCCCTAATCAAACACACCCGATTCAACCCATCAGCTCATTAACCCACCTGATTATGAGCTGATGGGTTGAATCAGGTGTGTTTGATAAGGGAGACAAAGAATACACGCAGTGTTGGTGTGCCGCCAGGAACAGGGTTGGGAAACACTGGCCTAAAACACGAAACGAGCGGTTTGTGTGAGAAAACGAACAGTATTTATATCGTTTTTACCTCTTGTAATCATAGCCATGACAAAATGATCTGATGGCACGGGCGCTTCGGTCTGCGCATGCGCCGGAAGTGACGCCTACGTCACTCTTTGTTTATACAGAGATTTCGGAAGTTTTACCTTTCACTAAACATATTTAGATGTACGGGAAACCGCAATGGAAGACGATTTCGGTATATCTAAATATGTTTAATAAAAGGTAAAACTTACGAAATCTCCGTGTAAATATCGAGTGACGTCACACGCAAGCGATCACTTAAGCGATTACCGGCATAACATTGAACTGATTCAGTTAAGTTCAGTTGGACATCGCACAACTGATTCAGATCACTTGGACGTCACTGTGATTACACGAGGTAAAAACGATATAAATACTGTTCGTTTTCTCACACAAACCGCTCGTTTTGTGTCTTAGGCTATCAATGTGTACTTACATTTACGAATCATTAAATCATGTTTAATTTTGACTTCTCTGTGCATGCTTTTTGGTGGACCCCCTTAGCCTCCAGTGTATGACTGATAGACAACAACGGTTTGACTGAAAAATGTCAAAATGGAAAATACTGTGGAAACAAAGACACCTCCATCTTGGATGCCTTTGAGGTAAGCTAAAACATATCAAAAATTCATTTCAAAGTGTTAATTTCAAAGTATTAGACAAACTATCCCTTTAAGAATAGCATGTCATTTAAGTTTATTTGCATGTAAAGTTTTAGCAATATGTGTAACTAATTGAAGCGAATATGTCCTGTTTCGTCACCACAATGAATAATTTGAATGCAATGTAAGTTGCTTTGGATAAAAGTATCTGTCAATTGATAATGAGAATGACGCAATTAAAATATCTTGCTTGTACTGTGACACGCAGAGCTTCTTCTACTGCTACTGTCTTGAGGGAACCTAATAGCCAAATATGAATACTGGGTTCTGACCATTTCACTCCTGATGATAAGCACTAGAGAACCCTTGTGTTCTCTCGTCTTGCGAGCGTGTCGTTGATTTTTCTCTCTGTCTGTCTGTTTCTCTCGCTATTTCCTTTGGTGTCTCTTAAATAAACTCTCAGTTGACCCATTGAAGTCCTGTTTGAAATCAGTAGCATTATACTTTTTCTTTTTTAAGTAGTTGTAGTGCTTCTTTGAGAGATTATAGAGCTTGTTTTTGATTCTGTCTGCAGAGTCTAGATGACTGTTGCGCAGGGCGAATGGCATTCTAATGTATCCTGTGGTCTGGAGACTTGGTTTTCTTTATAAAGAACATATAATGGGCTGAGGTCGTGTAATATTCATGCACTCGTCTCGTACTGGAGAACTGCAGTATGAACATTGTAAAGGAATTCATACATATTCTGTCATCATTTTGCTCAGTCATGTTGCTGCAATCCTTTTTTCAGTCGTTTAACATCAAAGGAGATGCTTTAAAATGCACTTAAATCATGATGACTGTTTTTATGATACATTCATGATGCATTAACTTTCATTGTGCGAACAAGAGCAACTTGAATATTTAGCAAAACATCTTTTAAGGTTTCCATGAATGAAAGTTGTATGGGCATGAGGGTGAGGGTTTTTTTTTATTTAATGACTTACACACATGTATTTATTTATGCACTTACTTGACTTGTTTATTTGTATTTTTTATGTAAGGGTACGGTTGTTTGTGGAGGGGTTGCTAACCATGGGTTAAAAAAGATAATAGATTTGTGGAAATGACATGTTTTCTAGAAAATTAGATGCGGCACTCTATTAAAATGCTCAGTTTTTTTGTGTGTGTGAAATATTCTTGTTTATTTGTGCTCATTTTCAGTATGAATATCTCATTATGTATGAGATGGAGAGGTTTAGCTCATTGATGTCGAATATGATTACAACATGAACTTTGAGTGTTGTGTTAGCAACTTAAACTGCAATAACAAGAGGAAAGCCATCTGTCAAAAAATACGAATGACTCATAATCATTTAGTTTTTTGAAAATATGTCTTTATGGCTTCCTTGACCTTTTTTTTGGTAGAGTTAACAAAGAAAGATGTGTTGTGAAAACAGTATTGGCACAGAAATAAGCAGCCCCACACAAATTAGATAAAGAAAATTAAGCGACTGCCTTCGAGTGGTTTGGCATGGATACCACTGTCCACAAATGCAAACCGTTACACACAACCTGCATACAAAATGGGGATTACATACAGTTCTTATGAATACATCACGGTAATACCCCCCCCCCCACCCCAATATTATTATATTAATATTAATTAATATAATATAATGGAATGGCATATACACTTACCTAAAGGATTATTAGGAACACTTGTTATTGCAATTATCTAATCAACCAATCACACTGAAGCAGTTGCTTCAATGCATTTAGGAGTTAGGTCCTGGTCAAGACAATTTTTGGACAATCAACCAAACATGGTTGTTGGTGCCAGATGGGCCAGTCTGAGTATTTCACGATCTGCTCATATACTGGGATTTTCACGCTCAACCGTTTTTAGGGTTTACAAAGAATGGTGTGAAGCCTTGTAGATGCTACAGGTCAGCGGAGAATAGGCCGACTGATTCAAGCTGATAGAAGAGCAACTTTGACTGAAATAACCACTCGTTACAACCGAGGTATGCAGCAAAGCATTTGTGAAGCCACAACACGCGCAACCTTGAGGCGGATGGGCTACAACAGCAGAAGACCCCACCGGGTACCACTCATCTCCACTACAAATAGGAAAAAGAGGCTACAATTTGCAAGAGCCCACCAAAATTGGACATTTGAAGACTGGAAAAATGTTGCCTGGTCTAGGGATGCAACGGTACACGGTAAAATCCCGGACCGTTCGGTCAGCCTTGCACGGGACAATCTACCCTCGTGTCCCGCGGGACTTCGGTTTTGCCATAGAGTTCGTGCTGATCCTTTTCCCGTATTTTCCGCACTATAAGGTGCACTTAAAAGCCTTTAATCTTCTCAAAAAACGACAGTGTGCCTTATAATCCGGATCGCCTTATATATGGAATTACGCTGCCTTCACACTGGCAGTTTAAATCAGCTCCGTAATACGCAATACGTTCCCAACGGACGTCGTACTACACAGTGAAAAGCGTCGGACGCGGGTAGAACAAAAATGGCGGAGAGATTAAAGTTTGATTTTGTCAGTTCTGTATGATCTCTCTCTGATTAGGGTTGTGCTGCGTGAGGAAAGTTGCTCAGGACGTTGACATGTCAGGTCGGCTAAAAAATGTGATATAGTGGTCAATAGTTCAATGTCTACCTTCTAATTGCCCTTATAAACGTTAGAAAGTCATGAAAATCAAAAATGACATGACAACGTATCGTTATAAAATCATTATTTATTTTATTAAAAGTTAATAATTCAGGTTTGTTTATCAGTACCATAGCAACGCTCAACTTCCGCTGGAATTGTCGGATAGGAACCGTCCGTAGCTTTTCGCAGGAGTTCAAATTTTTGAAAGCATCCGGATGACCAACGGACACGATTTTCTTCGCACCGCACTCGGGCGGACCCGTTTCGGACCCATTCGCATGCGGTCTGCGAATCTCCATAGGAAATGAATGACTTCCGGTCGTTTCGCAGCCGCATCGGAGCTGATTTCAACTGCCAGTGTAAAGGCGGCGTTAGTTAACAACGCTCCGCGTTATTAAATTCGCCCGCGAACTCGCGCTCGTGTCCAGCATATGCCCGCTTTGTCACACGGCGCTGCTCGCGCGTCACAGATGTTCAAAAAAACGCTCCCCGTTCACAGTACCGGGTCGTCTCATTCAAAACAGCGAGCCGTTGCTGCAGCGAGCCGCCGCACATTGAATATATGAGTCAGGCTGCGAATGTACGTTGTGCCCGCCCCAGCGCGCTCACGCTTACTAAATAAACGCCTCACCTCCGCTCCGCGCACTCGCTACATTCCAGCACATCTAGTGGATGCATAACGCAAACCCAGTCAAACGTTTGACTGCAGTATCTTTTTGCACAAGAATCTCTCAATTGTGGAAGAGTAAATAACATTGCACTTTGTATCCTGAATGAAGTTTTTTTTATTATATTATTTTGCTCGGCTCTTTTTATTCAAACCACAAGCTAATTTATGTTTGTAATTTATGTTTGTTAAAGGTAAAAGTGCACTTTTTCTTTCACATTGATCACTTTATATACCAGTTATCAAGGTTTGGAATTGGGATCCACTTGAATATTCTAAAGTGTGTTTGTTTACATTTTGTATTTTATAAGTGGTAGTTGAAGAGGTTGTATTACTTAGTTCTGTTCAGTACAGACTATAGAGTGTTAATTTATTTCATACACATTGATGTTCTTCCTACTGTGACATTATGTTAATGCATATAAGAAAAATAAAACATATTTTTGGGATGAAATAGCAGTCTCTTTCTGCACAAAACATGTACCGAAACCGAACCGAGACCGTGGCCCAAAAACCGAGGTATGGACCGTACCGTGGGCTATCTGTACCATTGCACCCCTAGCCTGGTCTGATGAGTCTCGATTTCTGTTGAGACATTCAGATGGTGGAGTCCGAATTTGGCGTAAACAGAATGAGAACATGGATCCATCATGCCTTGTTACCACTGGTTGGTGATGGTGGTGGTGTAATGGTGTGGGGGATGTTTTCTTGGCACACTTTAGGTCCCTCAGTGCCAATTGGGCATTGTTTAAATGCCGCGGCCAACCTGAGCATTGTTTCTGATCATGTCCATCCCTTTATGGCCACCATGTCCCCATCCTCTGATGGCTACTTCCAGCAGGATAATGCACCATGTCACAAAGATTGAATCATTTCAAATTGGTATCTTGAACATGAAAATGAGTTCACTGTACTAAAATGCTATCCTATCAATATGGGCCAACATTTCTAAAGAATGCTTTCAGCACCTTGTTGAATCAATGCCATGTAGAATTAAGGCAGTTCTGTTGTGTTCTGTTGTTTAGAATTAAGGCAGTTCACATTGTGGTAATTGAGTTTTTAGGATTACATTAATAAGAATTTTGGTGCAAATGTGCTTTCTTGATTTAATGCAAATTCATTTTTATTTAAGCAACAGATTTGAGCATGCTCTTTTGATTATCGGGTTAAATACGGCCCAGGCATATTTTATACGGGTTTCGTGAGACTCATTTAGCTGGCAACTGTCCGGACGATCACAACCTCTTTTGAGGTCACCGTCTCCAGAGGGACAAAGACAGCAACAATGAGCTGATGAAATAGTGAACGTCTAATTCCTCTCTCTTCCTCCCCTCCCGTTGTGAGATTAATGCCACGTGGAGGAAATATAACAGATAGTTTAATTAAGTGCCAGGGCACAAGATTCATCGACTAATTTCTGCAGCTGACAGCGCAAATGAGGGTTCAAAGGTGCGAGCCGAGGAGACACCCTTGAGTGGCTCTGTGTTTAATGAATTGAGCGCTTTCCCGATAAAGTTCTCGCGTAAAGCAGCACGCACATTAAAGCTAGCCTTCAATGTGTCAGGACAACCTGCCGTCCTCATATAGTACACCAGCATACCTGCCTGGATAGAACACACACTCATACCTCTGTCCTTATATGCTATTTACACAAGCACAGTGAAGACTGGCGCAAATGCATTCATTGGACTGGAAATGGTATCTTTTATAATGATGTATAGCTTAATGAAGACTTTGGAATAACCTGGATTACTGCATGATTGACCCCTGTTGAAACTGGAAGAGAAACTGAAAGTTACTAAAACTGAAAGCCACTCTCTAAGGAAAAAAAGGGGGAATTAACATTTGAACTCTCTTGCTATCATCCCCATTTAAGACACGATCACACCTGAGTGGATCACCTCCCAAAATACACAGTATTCCCTTCACCTATACATCTAAATGGTTTAATATGAACAATTATCATAAAGTATTATACATGTCTGGTATCATTTGAAATGGCTCAGTGTGACTGGTACAAAGGTATCATTCCTCCAGAAGTAAACCAAGGTGTGGAGAGTTTAGAGATATCCTGTTAACTGTTGTGGGTGTGCCCTAATGTAAATCAACTTCTGTCCCCAGTAAGTCTGGGACGGTGATTCATGCTAATTCCCATTGTGAACTCATCTTTACATTTGAAACGGTATTTAGGGAGATGCTGAAGAGTGTTCAGTGCGATTTTTTGTTCAAATTCTACTGTATATTTATTTGATGTTTTGTATTTATTATCTTTGAACTGATTATGAAATTGGCATGAAACATTTAACTGACGTAATAAATTGTTACATTTTATTCTGACTGACTCTAAAGGTCAACACTACTGCGTTTTCACTTAAAAACGGATAATTAAAACGAATACGATATCCGTCAACACCAGCGTTTTATCAGCGTATTAGAATTGATCTCCGTCCACATTAAAACGACTGAAAACGCGGATCACGTGACCATTCACCAACACTGTAAACGGTGACGAATCAGGAAGGATACGTCATGACGAACAGCTGGCGAATCAGGGAAGAATACGTCATGACTGATGACACCCAATCACAGAGCCGAGCGTCGGACTCTCTCAGAACGGAAAACGGAGCTTCAGTGAAAACGCAGTAGTGTGGATGGGGCCTGAAACTGGTTTCCCAAGTAGATTAAACGGATTCGTATTTCCTACTATATTTCCTACCTATATTTCCGACAGTTTCCTAATATGAACGGTTAAAATATGAGTAAAGAGTTAAAATAAATAATCAAACATTCGCTTACATTTAATGATGTTCAGATATATTATTACAACCTTTTCATTTATGGAGTCAGATAAAATAACAAGGTAATACAAATGAGAAATCACCTTCATGTTTTTCCAAGCCTGTAAGACTTCCTTTGAAGAATGTTCAGACTGCTCTTTTCCCTGCTTTGCAAAAGTGTATGGAACAAAAAAGTTCCATCTGTCCATCCTTTATTTCTTTCTGCCCATCCATCCGTCCATTCGTACGTCCATTCATCCATCCATCCATCCGTCAGTCCATTCGTACATCCATCCATCCATCCTCATGTCAGTCTATCCATCTATCCATCCATCCTTACATCAGTCCATCCATCATCCATCCTTACATCAGTCTATCCATCCATCTGTCAATCCATCCATCCTTCCATCCAATCCATCCATCCATCCTCACGTCAGTCCATCCATCCATCCATCCATCCGTCAATCCATCCATTCTTCCATTCATCCATCCTTACGTCAGTCCATCCATCCATCCATCCATCCATCCTTACGTCAGTCTATCATCCATCCTTACGTCAGTCAATCCATCCATCCATCCTTACGTCAGTCCATCCATCCATCCATCCATCCTTACGTCAGTCAATCCATCCATCCATCCTTACGTCAGTCCATCCATCCATCCATCCTTACATCAGTCCATCCATCATCCATCCTTACATCAGTCTATCCATCCATCCGTCAATCCATCTGTCAATCCATCTGTCAATCCATCCATCCATCCATCCTTCCATCCAATCCATCCATCCATCCTCACGTCAGTCCATCCATCCATCCATCCGTCAATCCATCCATTCTTCCATTCATCCATCCTTACGTCAGTCCATCCATCCATCCATCCATCCATCCTTACGTCAGTCTATCATCCATCCTTACGTCAGTCAATCCATCCATCCATCCTTACGTCAGTCCATCCATCCATCCATCCATCCTTACGTCAGTCAATCCATCCATCCATCCTTACGTCAGTCCATCCATCCATCCATCCATCCATCTATCCATCCATCCATCCATCCTTACATCAGTCCATCCATCCATCCATCCATCTATCCATCCATCCATCCTTACATCAATCCATCCATCCATCCTTACGTCAGTCCATCCATCCATCCATCCATCCTTACGTCAGTCAATCCATCCATCCATCCTTACGTCAGTCCATCCATCCATCCATCCATCATTATGTCAGTCCATTCATCTATCCATCCATCCATCCTTACATCCGTCCATCCATCCATCCATCCATCCATCCATCATTATGTCCGTCCATCCGTCCGTCCGTCCATCCATCCGTCCATCCATCCAACCATCCATCCATCCACCCTTACGTCAATCCATCCATCCATCCATCCATCCATCCATCCATCTTTTTCTTTCCATTCGTATGCCAGTCCATCTTTTTTGCAGATCAGAAAAAGTTTTTGGTGGTCCTGCTAATGTAATGTGGGGAATAATTTGGGTCAATATTTCATTCAATAATCATTTATTCATGCCATCAATAATAATGAATTATGTGTAAATAAATAGATCACGTCTGTTTTTACAGTCACTCATATTTGCATGGCAGTCATAACAACACTTCATTATTTATACTCTTCAGTCTTCATTTTGCCCTGACAAAGAAGCTGCACAAAAAATATCCAGCTCTGATATCAGAAAGATTTTTTTTTTTTTGAAAAATATAAAAACGCTAGCCCCAGAAGGTTATGTTGTATTCATTGCACATTTGGTCTGTTGTATGAATTTTTAAACCAACCTCTGATTTAAAATTCAGATTTATCTTTGATGTCAAAAAAAAAAAATGCATGCACATTACACTGCAGCCTATTGTCAAGGCTCTGAGAAATGACTAATCCACGTTCAACACATTATGATCGCTGCCATCAACCCTTGAAATATGCAATACAGATACGAAATGAGAAATATTTGCTATTAAAGTTCTTTTTTCATTCTTTTAAGGCTCTGCGGGGACTCTTTGTCCATTTTAAAAGTCAAATTTGCCTCACTGAGATTTATTGGCACTCTTGGGTTCACATATTCACACTTAAGCAGTGCTTATTGAAAGCGTGGTGTGCCCATAGAATTCAAATGCTATAGGCTGAATCCTTTTTTTGGAGGCTATCCACACTTTTAAATATGCCAGATTTATATATATATATATATAATTGCGATATTTTTGAAGAAACCTGCAGCATTTTGTCCTGAACATTTTTTCATTTTGTCATCCTGAACATTTTGTCATGTCATTGGTTAATAATTCAGTCTATTCACAAGGGATAAAGTCATAGTTCTATTCTGAGTTAGTAATTTTCTAATAAAAATCGTTCCTTTCCGCAGATGAGCTTCGGAAGTTGAGCTGGTCTGGGATTCCGCGGCAGGTGCGCCCGATCACATGGAAGCTCCTCTCAGTAAGTAGAACGATCTCAGCCACAGTGAAGTCCTGCATCAAATGGTCAAACTCATTAGAGAACTGCAGCACACATCCATTACAAGATGAATCAAAGAATACATAATGCATTCTACATAAATACACATTTATAAGTAATTAGGCTTCCTACTAATGACTTCGAAGATGACATCCGCCTGGAAGCTCAGAGGTCCAGTAGACTGAAAACGAATGGTGCATTAAACTGTTTCAGTGGTCGAACATTTTATCATACATTCATTTTATACATCATACATTTTAAGAAAGGATTGACGCATAATATACACATTTCACTTTTTATAATGGATGAAAGATACGAAGTACATAACTGGTGTAGCGTTCCCCCCAGGACAGGACTGGCGTGATGAGGGGGTTGTGTGTGGTCGTACCCTTTGACACACAGACAGGCGGCAGTATGCCCTCCTGCCACACTGATATATGATGTGCCAGTCTGAAACAGGATGAAATGGAGGGGGATATTTGATATTCTGACCCCCTTCTAGGCTAGCGTGTGGTCACACACACACACACAGAAACAACCAATTTACCCGTGTGACCTTCATTTGCCTATGGCTACCTCATCTGTCATCTTGACTTGAACCCTGGACTGCAGCCCCACTCAATCAAACCTCATCGATCCACGCTATTGAGCTCCTGTGCAGGTGTGCACTTTGTGAGTTCATCTGTGTGTGTGTACTTGTGTTTGAGTGAGTGGAGAGCGAGCGTGAACAGCTGGAAAGCATCCTTTAACAAGAGTAATGACCTGAGGAGGGCGGCATCACTGTTTGAATGGGCGCTTTAACGCGTGATCAATTCTGTGCATCCTGCTGACGTCTCAAACTGCCACCGAACTACGCTCATCGCTTTCCTAAGAAGAAATCATTTCTCTTTTGTCAGGTAGCCCCTAGACAATAAAGGTTTTATTAGTGGTTTTTGCAAAGGCAAGGATCATTATTGCTCGTACACAGGATTAAATTTTACGTTTAGCAAAATAACACTGCAGGCGTATTTAAATTTTCCGCCATTTTCTCACTCCCACTAACTTACATTGGCCGTAGCATGAGAAACATGAAACAACAGGACGCATCACGGAGACCAGTGTCTGCGCGCGCGAGAGAGAGACCAATTTTTTTTTTTAGAGGTTGAAATATCGATACACTATCGTGAAAAAAAAAAATAAATATTGCGATAGTTAGCTGTATCGATATTTTTGCACAGCCATACTTATAACACCCTAACAGTCACCTAGCAACCTCTTAACATCACTCAACAACCACCTGGAACACCTCAACAATCACCTGGCAACACCCTAGCAACCACCTTAGATCCCACCAGAACCCTAGACATCACTTAGGGAATGCCTAGAAAAAACTTGACATCACTGTAGTAAACCACTTAAAACACCCTAACAGTCGCACATCAACAACATCAAGCAACACCCTAGCATTAACCTAGCAATCATCTTACATCACACCAGAACCCTATACATCACCTATCAACTACCTAGAAACCTCTAGCAACCACTTATAACAACATAACAGTCGCCTGTCAACCTTGTAACATCACTCTATCAATCACCTGGAACACTCCAACAATCACCTGACAACAACATCAAGCAATAACCTAGCAACCACCTTACATCACACCAGAACCTAAGAAATTACCTAGCAACTGCATAGAAACCACTAAACTTCATTCTAGCAACCACTTATAACAACCCAACAGTCGCCCGTCAACCTCATAACATCACTCTGTCAATCACCTGGAACACTCCAACAATCACCTGACAACAACATCAAGCAATAACCTAGCAACCACCTTACATCACACCAGAACCTAAGAAATTACCTAGCAACTGCATAGAAACCACTAAACTTCACTCTAGCAACCACTTATAACAACCCAACAGTCGCCCGTCAACCTCATAACATCACTCTGTCAATCACCTGGAACACTCCAACAATCACCTGACAACAACATCAAGCAATAACCTAGCAACCACCTTACATCACACCAGAACCTAAGAAATTACCTAGCAACTGCATAGAAACCACTAAACTTCACTCTAGCAACCACTTATAACAACCTAACAGTCGCCCGTCAACCTCATAACATCACTCTATCAATCACCTGGAACACTCCAACAATCACCTGACAACAACATCAAGCAATAACCTAGCAACCACCTTACATCACACCAGAACCCAATAAATTACCTAGCAACTGCATAGAAACCACTAAACTTCACTCTAGCAACCACTTGGAAAACAATCACCTGCATTACTGGGATATTTTGGCTTCGTTTTTCTACAATAGAAGGTAGCTGAGACATGCTGTGAATCTTTTTTGTTAAAAAAAAAAAGATACAGTTATGGTTACATCTGTCTGATCTTTCGACTTGATGTGAACACAATAGAAATGTTTGCCTTGTAACAGAGGGTTTCATTACGGTATGTGAGGTAATGGCACTGTCGCCATGACAAAAAGAGCTGGTGCTTTGCTCTGATGAATTGAAATTTTACCCACAATCCCCATGATGCCTTGTTTATTTGTGGGTATGACAGCAATAACTGCTAAAAAGGACTGGCTTGTACTAGTTAAAAAGTGCAGTTGTGAGTGTTCTAAAGTAAGATTTCGATGGTGTGCGATTAAAATATATATATATACAGTATATATGTGTGTGTGTGTCTCGTATTCCCCTTTGTAACTATGTTTTGGAGGTGGTGGAAGACCCATCTCTTTCTCACCCACCCACACTCAGTGAAATAGCACACGGTGGGCTTTAATAAATAAAAGGATAAAGCTGTGCAGATGATTAAATGGTGGTTTCACTCGCACTAATACGAGGTGTTTGAGTAATGGTGTCCCGTCGTGAGCAGGTGGGAGCGGGTTGATGCAGAGCCAGTGCCTGGACACAGACCTTACGCATGTGTTCATCCAAACCCAGCTGCTGGGATACATTTATTACGGGCCTGTTGTTCCTGGACCTCTGCACCTGCTGTGAACAATGCCATGTTTTCTCTCTCTTTCTCTTTCTCTGGCAACAAAATGAGAACAACAACTTCATCTCATGTTCATTTCACCTCATGCGGTGTTAATACACGAGTGCTAGATCATTGTTGTCGTCCTTTGTGGGTGTTGTTAATAACAACAGTTCTTTTTTGTAGACGGAAACACTTTCATGCAGTCTGTAAAATAGCTGTCTGATTGTAATAGGTCTGCAATGTTTTAAAGATCAATGTGCACAACAAATAAAGTTATTGTCTTCTAACGGAGAATCGATTCTGAACTGCCGAAACGACTCGTCAGCAATTCCATTCTTACTTTCTATGTAACAAATTTGGACAATGCCAGCCTATGGTTTTTATTGGCTGCCTGCGAACAACATCTACTTTGATCTCCCTCAAACACTAGTTGCAGAAGAGCTGAAATTCTTTGTTTCTTATGTGTTCTGTTAGCGGTACACCAATCACAACAGACTGGGCCATCAGAGTAGGCTTTCAGAAAGGAGGGTTTCAGAGAGACTGAATCTTTGAACAAAACGTTCAAGTTTTGGGGAAATTAAGTGATGGGCAATGTTTATTAAAAGGGAATTAAAGTGTTTTTTGACGTTGCAAACATGCATGTAAACTGATTGTAAACTTGTAGTCAAGACTGCCTAAACCGAGACCAAGACACTACCAAGACCAGAGGGTATCGAGACCAAGACAAGACCAGAGGGTATCGAGACCAAGACAAGACCCGAGGCTATCGAGGCCAAGACAAGACCAGAGGGTATCGAGACCAAGACAAGACCAGAGGGTATCGAGACCAAGACAAGACCAGAGGGTATTGAGACCAAGACAGACCAGAGGGTATCGACACCAAGGCGAGACCAGAGGGTATCGAGACCAAGACAAGACCAGAGGGTATCGAGACCATGGCGAGACCAGAGGGTACTGAGCCCAAGACATGACCAGAGGGTATCGAGACCAAGACAACACCAGAGGGCATCGAGACCAAGACAACAGCAGAGGGCATCGAGATCAAGACAAGACCAGAGGGTATCGAGACCAGAGGGTATCGAGACAAGACCAGAGGGTATCGAGACCAAGACAAAGACCAGAGGGCATCGAGACCAAGACAAGACCAGAGGGTATCGAGACCAAGACAACACCAGTGGGCATCGAGACCAAGACAAGACCAGAGGGTATCGAGACCAAGACAACACCAGTGGGCATCGAGACCAAGACAACACCAGTGGGCATCGAGACCAAGACAAGACCAGAGGGTATCGAGACCAATACAAGACCAGAGGCTATCGAGACCAAGACAAGACCAGAGGGTATCGAGACCAAAACACCAGTGGGCATCGAGACCAAGACAAGACCAGAGGGTATCGAGACCAAGACAAGACCAGAGGGCATCGAGACCAAGACAACATCAGTGGGCATCGAGACCAAGACAAGACCAGAGGGTATCGAGACCAAGACAAGACCAGAGGGCATCGAGACCAAGACAACACCAGTGGGCATCGAGACCAAGACAAGACCAGAGGGTATCGAGACCAAGACAAGACCAGAGGCTATCGAGGCCAAGACAAGACCAGAGGGTATCGAGACCAAAACACCAGTGGGCATCGAGACCAAGACAAGACCAGAGGGTATCGAGACCAAGACAAGACCAGAGGGCATCGAGACCAAGACAACATCAGTGGGCATCGAGACCAAGACAAGACCAGAGGGTATCGAGACCAAGACAAGACCAGAGGGCATCGAGACCAAGACAACACCAGTGGCATCGAGACCAAGACAAGACCAGAGGGTATCGAGACCAAGACAAGACCAGAGGGTATCGAGACCAAGACAACACCAGTGGGCATCAAGACCAAGACAAGACCAGAGGGTATCGAGACCAAGACAACACCAGAGGGCATCGAGACCAAGACAACACCAGTGGGCATCGAGACCAAGACAAGACCAGAGGGTATCGAGACCAAGACAACACCAGAGGGCATCGAGACCAAGACAAGACCAGTGGGCATCGAGACCAAGACAAGACCAGAGGGTATCGAGACCAAGACAACACCAGTGGGCATCAAGACCAAGACAAGACCAGAGGGTATCGAGACCAAGACAACACCAGTGGGCATCGAGACCAAGACAAGACCAGATGGTATCGAGACCAAGACAACACCAGAGGGCATCGAGACCAAGACAACACCAGTGGGCATCGAGACCAAGACAAGACCAGAGGGTATCGAGACCAAGACAAGACCAGAGGGTACTGAGACCAAGACAAGACCAGAGGGTATCAAGACCAAGACAACACCAGTGGGCATCGAGACCAAGACAACACCAGTGGGCATCGAGACCAAGACAAGACCAGAGGGTATCGAGACCAAGACAAGACCAGAGGGCATCGAGACCAAGACAACACCAGTGGGCATCGAGACCAAGACAAGACCAGAGGGCATCGAGACCAAGACAACACCAGAGGGCATCGAGACCAAGACAACACCAGTGGGCATCGAGACCAAGACAACACCAGAGGGCATCGAGACCAAGACAACACCAGTGGGCATCGAGACCAAGACAAGACCAGAGGGTATCGAGACCAAGACAACACCAGTGGGCATCAAGACCAAGACAAGACCAGAGGGTATCGAGACCAAGACAAGACCAGAAGGCATCGAGACCAAGACAACACCAGTGGGCATCGAGACCAAGACAAGACCAGATGGTATCGAGACCAAGACAACACCAGAGGGCATCGAGACCAAGACAACACCAGTGGGCATCGAGACCAAGACAAGACCAGTGGGCATCGAGACCAAGACAAGACCAGAGGGTATCGAGACCAAGACAACACCAGAGGGCATCGAGACCAAGACAACACCAGTGGGCATCGAGACCAAGACAAGACCAGAGGGTACTGAGACCAAGACAAGACCAGAGGGTATCAAGACCAAGACAAGACCAGAGGGTATCGAGACCAAGACAACACCAGAGGGCATCGAGACCAAGACAACACCAGTGGGCATCGAGACCAAGACAAGACCAGAGGGTACTGAGACCAAGACAAGACCAGAGGGTATCGAGACCAAGACAAGACCAGAGGGCATCGAGACCAAGACAACACCAGTGGGCATCGAGACCAAGACAAGACCAGAGGGCATCGAGACCAAGACAACACCAGAGGGCATCGAGACCAAGACAACACCAGTGGGCATCGAGACCAAGACAACACCAGAGGGCATCGAGACCAAGACAACACCAGTGGGCATCGAGACCAAGACAAGACCAGAGGGTATCGAGACCAAGACAACACCAGTGGGCATCAAGACCAAGACAAGACCAGAGGGTATCGAGACCAAGACAAGACCAGAAGGCATCGAGACCAAGACAACACCAGTGGGCATCGAGACCAAGACAAGACCAGATGGTATCGAGACCAAGACAACACCAGAGGGCATCGAGACCAAGACAACACCAGTGGGCATCGAGACCAAGACAAGACCAGTGGGCATCGAGACCAAGACAAGACCAGAGGGTATCGAGACCAAGACAACACCAGAGGGCATCGAGACCAAGACAACACCAGTGGGCATCGAGACCAAGACAAGACCAGAGGGTACTGAGACCAAGACAAGACCAGAGGGTATCAAGACCAAGACAAGACCAGAGGGTATCGAGACCAAGACAACACCAGAGGGCATCGAGACCAAGACAACACCAGTGGGCATCGAGACCAAGACAAGACCAGAGGGTACTGAGACCAAGACAAGACCAGAGGGTATCAAGACCAAGACAAGACCAGAGGGTATTCTGACCAAGACAAGACCAGAGGGTATCGAGACCAAGACAAGACCAGAGGGTATCGAGACCAATACAAGACCAGAGGGTATCGAGACCAAGACAACACCAGTGGGCATCGAGACCAAGACAAGACCAGAGGGTACTGAGACCAAGACAAGACCAGAGGGTATCAAGACCAAGACAAGACCAGAGGGTATCGAGACCAAGACAACACCAGAGGGCATCGAGACCAAGACAACACCAGTGGGCATCGAGACCAAGACAAGACCAGAGGGTACTGAGACCAAGACAAGACCAGAGGGTATCAAGACCAAGACAAGACCAGAGGGTATTCTGACCAAGACAAGACCAGAGGGTATCGAGACCAAGACAAGACCAGAGGGTATCGAGACCAAGACAGACTAAGTCAAGACCAAGTGGAGATCGGAGGTGAAAAAAACAGACTTGTGTTGTTGATGCGAAGTAATAACTTGTAAGATTTTGTTTTGTATTGCTTGCCTATCTCTGCCGATTTCGAAGTCTCCAAATCAATCAGTTCTTCAACTTTTAAATGCAGTTTCTGGTCTCATTGACTTCCATAGTAGGACAATTCCTTAGTTAGTTTTGTGAAATCATGCAAAAAGTGTGATACCATTTAATTGTATGTACATAGAACTAGGCCTGTCACGATTTCTTGATTAAATTAGAGTACTCAATTAAAAAGAAATCCTCGATTGCAATTTACCCGTGTCAAGTAACTGACAAAAATACCAGAAGTGGCGCATTCCAAGGACGACAATCAATGAACCATATAATTAGACCGTTTATTCTGTATCATACCATAGCAGAGTGCGATTATTAATTCACAAAGGTTGTGATTGAATTAACTACATATTTGCCCTGTGAGTTATGCATTTAATATATGCGCTTTAATTATTTTACATGCATATAGGTTTACATGCGTCTCAGAGCTGCTCCACACCTACTGTCATCATTTACATGTGTGAAGCGCGCCTCAAACTCCTTCTCTCTGTTTGGATTGCTTATAACGTTTATCTGGGTACGAAATGTGCGCCATTTCATCAGATGTGTAAGGTAAATCATTTATAAACCTTCGCCAACACAAGAGAATACATCAATATGTTTCGAAATATGCAAAATGTTTATCGTGATTTCAAAATAAGTCTAGTTTGCATGTTCAGTGTCCACATATTCTTGTTTAAGAAATTACTGTTGCTGTAACATTTCTATCATATAGACGTGGCTAAATTAAAGATCAAGTAAACATTTGAGTTCAATGTTGATTGACCAATAGAGAACAAGGATTTGATCTGCTGTTTAGTGTAACAGCACCAGGGGGAAAACAAATCCTCTTAAAATCGAACCTTTTTTGGAACTTGAGATGTGGTGGAAATAATGTTTTGTTGGTTTAGAATTTGGAACACATTTCAATTTTCCTTGTTATGTCTCCTATGATTCATATACAGACTGTTGGATATTGTTAATAAAACAAAAATTAAAGTACACTCTAAAAAATGCTGGGTTGTTTTAACCCAATTTTGGATAAAGATGGACAAACCCAAACTTTGGGTTAAAAATACCATTTAAAATGTTAACCCAAATACTGGGTTTGTCAATATTTCATCCAAATTTGGGATAAAAAAACAAACAAAAAAATCCCATAATAAAATCCGATATTCCGATATATAGGCCGATATTTTTTTTATTACAGAAGCGCACAACAAAACATTAACAGATTTCCCTAACATTAGTTATTTGTGGTTATTTATGAGTTTTAACTAAAATAAAATGATAATGCATTTTAAAAAGAAACTTGTTTCTTTTATTGTCACAACAGAACCGACTGATGATAGTAGCATTAGCTAGCTTTGTGGTTAGCTAGTCTATGATGAGCCATTTAGCAATGGATAACTTATACTGCAAATTGTAAAACATACAATTTCAATATAACAGGCCAAGGAGAGATGATGCGTCTCATTGCTATAACTGTTACGCGCTATTAAAGAAATACTGGGATGTTCTTTTAATTGTTATTCAAGCAATATATACATGGTTCAAGCGTGTTTCTTCCGTTTTTATTTTATTTTTTAAATATTAATTTATCGGCCATTATAACTGCCGATACCGATAGTTTGGAAAATACCTAATATCGGCCTGCCGATATATTGGTCTGGCTCTAGTAGCAAGTCTGGAAAGAGTTTTATAGAAGTCCATAGGGCCAAACGTGCCTATAAGATAAAGAAACACTCCCATGTACCCCATCAAGTTTAAGAACTACCCTTTTTAACTCCATGGTTTTCTGTGAATAATGTGAACGTTACTTATTACTTATGTTCGTGTTAGACTTAATTACATGTACATATGCTAATGGAGCGTAGAGAAGAGCGCTGCTTGGCACGCATACATCTTGTCACAGAACTCGACTGAGTGTGGAAGTAAAAAATAGCCACATGGGGGAGCGTCTTCTGTGATAAATGGATTTCTGTGCTTGTAGATTTTTGTGCAATCAATTACTTTATCAAGAGACTTTCTTTTCTGGGCCTGAACATCTGCTGTGTTCTCATTCTCTTGCTATAGCAGTAATAAGAGGAAATGTAACTTTAAATGTGACTGATATCAACTTAGTGGCTCCAAACTTTCTGAAAAGTTCTGAATTTAAATGAGCAGATATTGTGCTATGGTGCTAGTTTTGATGGCGAATTCAGATATATATATATCAGATTGATTTCGAGCTATCTCGTCCGGGCCCTTGTAAACATTAGTTTTTGTGTTTACAGGGGTACCTGCCTGCCAATGCAGAGCGGAGGGAAAGCACTTTGCAGAGGAAGCGGCAGGAATACTTCGGCTTTATCGAGCAGTACTATGACTCCCGCAACGACGAAAACCATCAGGACACATACAGACAGGTAACTGACTATTTAATTCTAGATGGGACACACATTTGTGTTTTATGACTTATTTTATAAGCATTAGAGTCAAAATGTTAGTATTTTTGTTGTGGTATGTTATATTCTAACGTAAAATTAACTTAGCCGAGAAAACAAAAAAACTGGTCTTAATGTGTGTCATCCTCTTGACGTGAAAAAGAAAGGACTCCCTTTAGAATTTTATGTTTTTATTGTACGTTACAGAACATAATAAAACTCATCTGGTCGTTAGCAGGTCTTACATTTGTGTAAATACAACCTCAGATGACTTGACATTTTACACCATGAATAAAGCCAAATTGGAAAAGCCGTGGGTGGCAAGCTAAGTACACCCTATGATTCAATTGCTTGTAGAGCCACTTTAAACAGCAATAAGTTGAAAGAATCGTTTTCTATATGACAGTATCAGTCTCTTTACAACGTTGCTTCAGTTCATTGATTGGTTTTTGGGCATCTGTTTATGCACAGCTCTCTTTAGGTCTAGCCATTTCAGTTGGATTGAGGTCTGGACTTTGACTGGGCCATTGCAACACCTTGATTCTTTTCTTTTTCAGCCATTCTCATGTAGATTTGCTGCTGTGCTTCTTCTTGTAATTATTGTCCAGTTGCATGACCCAAGCTTCAGCTGTCGGACAGATGGCTTCATATTAGATGAACTCCGTAATACTTTGGTATACAGAGGAGTTCATGGTCGGATCATTGACTGTGAGGTGCCCAAGTCCTCTGCTTTTGTAGATTTAGTCACACATGCGGATGATAAATTAATCAAAGACATTTGATTTGCAGCGCCTCACTTCTACTTACACTATTAATTCCTATGGAAGCAGTTTGTCACTGATGGCTTTTCCATTTTGGCCTAGTTTTTGTTAAGTAATGACATGGTGTAATATGTCATGATTTTTTTTTTGTTCATGTGAGGTTGTATTTACCTAATTTTAAGAGCAGCCAAGGACCAGATGATTTGTTATGTCCTGATACATAAAACTACATAATTCAATAGGGTGTCCTTTCTTTTTAACATGACTGTTTGTTTATATATATATATGAAGAGTTCAGATGCAAAAGCCTCTAAGTTCCATTTGAAATTTTCTTCTAAAATGATCATTTTTATCAAGTTTGTATATTTAAGTTCAGTAATTTTACTTAAATGGCAATGAAGATTACTATTAATTGTCATTTAAGTGAAATTACTGAACTTAAATATACAAGCTTGATAAAAATGGTCATTTTAGAAGAAAATTTCAAATGGCATTTAGAGGCTTTTGCCTCTGAACTCTTCGTATATATATATATATATATATATATAATAGATAATAAAATAGGTTTCATACAAACTGTATTGGTAACATGGTTGAAATCTAAAATGTATATTTATAGAATTATTTATAAAATGATATGCTGATATAATATCTAATAGGCTTTTCACTGACCATTTTCTTTGGGGGAAAAATAATGGGTCTCATTCACTAAGCCTGCATACACACAAATTTGTGCGTGAAATCTGCGTACGATCAAATCATGACTCACCAAAACTTGTGGACTAAAATGTATTCTAAATTTACGAGAAAAAATAAAATAGGAACTGAAAAAGCACCTACTGTTTTATATTTCATCTTAACATTATATTTTTATTTTATTCATTATTAATTTAATTATATGATATATATATATACAATTATATAATTAATGAATAAATAATAAAATGTAATTTCAGCAAATATTTGATCATATACAGTGAAAGAGTAAGACAAGTTTGATTAGATTGACAGGTTGTGCAGAAAGCCTTTAAATGGAGATGGTTTTGGCACGTTTTATGCGAATGACTAACCTCGTGCACAGATTAGTATTTACAATACTCCAAATTCACCAACAATATAATAAAATTAAGAACAAATTCATGTGCACACAAGCAATATTTTTCACAAAGTTATCCCCTGCATACAAACACAAAATAATCCGCGCAATTATTAGTGAATGAGACCCAGTGTTCCCATTTTGTGGAAAAGGCCTCCTATGTCTCCTATATCTAACTGATCTCTATACATGATGATTACAATAATTCGCTGAATCACATACTGTGATTTCCTTTTAACTTCCTGCATGGCCAGTGCTAAGTTCAAAGCCAGCAGTTCAGTTTTGCCAGAGGTTTAATGTGATATAGTCAGGGGTTTTGGTTGTGTTTTACCTAATGTTTGAGGTCTTGGCAGCAGGAGTATGTTAGCTTTGCCAAAAACACTGTTAGACGCTCCGAGCGTTTAGAAATGCCACCAGCAGGTAGTGTCTGATATTTTAGATGCTGAAGAGGAAAATATGACAAGGAATGTTTAAAGCTCCAGTAAATTGGCAGGAGGATGTGAAGATCAAACTGTTGCTGTCACTCTGATCTGATAAATGTCTATCTGATTTAAGACTGCCGTCTAGTGATCACTGACGATCTGAGATTCACCTCTCGCAAGCTATAACTGGGTGATTCTCACTGGCCTGTTAAGAACATTTCTTGTATATCACTCCAAAATTATAAATAAAGTAAAAAAGTTATATTTAGTTGCTTTTTACGATCATTAAGGCTTTTTTTTGCCATTTGTGACGTTTTCATGACAAGCACTTATTCAGTTAGTCAGGAAAATTATGTTCAATTGTGGATATTTTACAACTAATAGAACATAAATGATTAGTTATATACTAAGGTTTTGTTGTGACATTAGTACAATAAATAATTGAGTAATAAATGCTCATAACAATAATGCAAAATAATGTTTTAAAAAAGATCAGTTTTATATTTTTACTGCCTTTAATTTATGCAGATATATATATAAAAAGAAAAATCCAGAATTAATGAGAATAACCACTGAGTAGAATTGGGTTGCAAAGTGCTTCATGCAAATATATATATATATATATATATATATATATATATACATATAAGATTAGGCATGCACCGATTTGAAAATTTGGGCCGATAACCGATATTTCTCTATATTTGAAAGCCAGAATTAATGAGAATAACAACTTAGTAGAATTAGGTTGCAAAGTGCTTAATTATCATGAAAATGATATCATGCAAATATATATATATATATATATATATATATATATATATATATATATATATATATATATAAGATTAGGCATGCACCGATTTGAAAATTTGGGCCGATAACCGATATTTCTCTATATTTGAAAGCCAGAATTAATGAGAATAACAACTTAGTAGAATTGGGTTGCAAAGTGCTTAATTATCATGAAAATGATATCATGCAAATATATATATATATATATATATATATATATATATATATATATAAGATTAGGCATGCACCGATTTGAAAATTTGGGCCGATAACCGATATTTCTCTATATTTGAAAGCCAGAATTAATGAGAATAACAACTTAGTAGAATTAGGTTGCAAAGTGCTTAATTATCATGAAAATGATATCATGCAAATATATATATATATATATATATATATATATATATATATATACATATAAGATTAGGCATGCACCGATTTGAAAATTTGGGCCGATAACCGATATTTCTCTATATTTGAAAGCCAGAATTAATGAGAATAACAACTTAGTAGAATTGGGTTGCAAAGTGCTTAATTATCATGAAAATGATATCATGCAAATATATATATATATATATATATATATATATATATATATATATATATATATATATATATATATAAAGATTAGGCATGCACCGATTTGAAAATTTGGGCCGATAACCGATATTTCTCTATATTTGAAAGCCAGAATTAATGAGAATAACAACTTAGTAGAATTGGGTTGCAAAGTGCTTAATTATCATGAAAATGATATCATGCAAATATATACTGTATATATATATATATATATATAAGATTAGGCATGCACCGATTTGAAAATTTGGGCCGATAACCGATATTTCTCTATATTTGAAAGCCAGAATTAATGAGAATAACAACTTAGTAGAATTGGGTTGCAAAGTGCTTAATTATCATAAATTATATCATGCAAATATATATATATATATATAAGTTTAGGCATGCACCGATTTGAAAATTTGGGCCGATAACCGATATTTCTCTATATTTGAAAGCCAGAATTAATGAGAATAACCACTTAGTAGAATTGGGTTGCAAAGTGCCTAATTATTATTATTAATTATTTCTCTATATTTGAAAGCCGATGAGCAATATAATGACCGGTAATTCTAAATCCAAATTTTTATACAATTTCGAGAGGCTGATTACAAAAACAAAAGTATCACCATTAAAAGCCATGTCCCAAACACACAATTATAATGTTCTCATTATATTTGTATTAAGCCTATATGACAGATTTTGTGCTGCGCATGTTGCGCTTCACTGTATTTTCCATTTGTTGCAGTGATTCCAATCATATTTCAAGCAATTCAAAACCATCATGGCGCATCTGAAGAGTCTCAGCTTTAAAATATCGGCCAAATTTCAGTAAGAATATATATCGGCCAATAATGATACGGTGGCCGATATATCGTGCATCCCTTATAATGATCATATTTGTGTGTTTGTCATTTCTCCCTATGTTCTTGACATCGACATCTTGTATATATATATGTGTGTGTTTTCTGAACCATCAGATTCACATAGATATTCCCCGAATGAGTCCGGAAAGTTTAGTTCTACAGCCCAAGGTGACCGAGGTAAGAGGACTGATGGTCACGCCACATGCTTCTGTCCACCCGAAAGCACGTCACTCAATCATCACCCATCTGTCTGTCTGTCAAACTGTCTGTCTGGTCTCGATCTCAAATTATTTTGGTGGGAAATCTTGCATTAAGGTGCACAGGAAGTAGAATCCAGTGAGTTTCTTCTCAGGTGCAGCCTCAAAACGGGCAGACCCCCGTTTCTCTCCGAGCTTTCTCGCTATTCCGTTCTGTCCTAACTTGCTTGTGCTCCTCTTTTTTTTTTGTGTCTCTCTTCCCTGCAGATTCACATTGACATACCGAGAACTAATCCTCTTATACCTCTCTTTCAACAAGCTTCTGTGCAAGAGGTGAGAAGTTTGCACTACCCATTTTACTCAGCTTGACGTGTTCATTCTCACATACTCACACCCAGACACATAAAGCATCTTAAAGAAACAATCCATTTCAGAATGAGCTTTATGTCATCCTTGTCTCATTGCAAACCCATATGATTTTATTTCTTCAATGAAACACAAGAGAAATCTGAAGACTGTGGTGGTACATCGTACATTTAGAATGATTGGGAAATAAAGCTTTCAGGTTTCAGAAACCATACACGTGTCATAGAAGTGATCTATACCTATTATTTATGTGTGTCGGACAGTCGGAGAACAGACTATACCCTAAGAGGGTGCACATATACCCAAGTTAAGGAACATTTTTTTATTTTTTTATTTATTATTATTAAAAAATGTTATCTTGTGTAAATAAATGAAAGAAAAAAGTTTTTTTTTTTAAATTGTGACTATTTATATGACAATCAAGGGGAAAATTCAAATCATTTTAACGTAAAATTAGTATACATATCTTAAATCCTCATTTAATTAGAATCATCATTGAGAAGAACATGCTTACTTGTCATTCAAATGTATTATAAAATTTAAGGGCTTAATTTCCACTCTGTTCCTTCAGAAAACATGAAATATAGTGTCCTTTGGGTCACTTATGTTGCTTTTGCATCCATTTTGAAACTTTGAAAATTTTAGTCCTGCTTCATAATCGTGTAAGCAATTTCGAACAGTAGTTTTAAAAAAAAAAAGACATTTTCTTCTGTATTCCTTGGGAGAATATATCTCATACAGGTTTGAAATGACATGAGATGATCAACTCATTTTCATTCGAGAACTAATCCTTAAAACTAAGTTCGAGCACGTTAAGCTGGAGCATTTGCGTCAACTTTCCGTTGGTAGATGAAATGCTGTGTATTTGTATCACATGATAGCATGCCAAAAGAAAGTCTTGTAATGATGTCTGTCAATGACGCATGCACTAACACATTTCAATTAGCGAACAGAACACACTTTTGTTATGTCCTCAAACACACGTCACCGCTATTCCCAAATGTACCGTGCATTCAAAATGGACAGCATGTAAAGGGAAGTGTGGGACCAATGTTCTGTTCCAAACCCTACAGGATTGAAGTTGCCCTTTCATGATCTTACAAGAGAGAAACAAAGCAATTTGTCAAAGAGCCAACGATATTTGTAATTAAAAAGGGCACCTTTGTTTTAACACTAGATCAAGCTGATAATTCTGTCATATTTTGAATGTACAAAATGTATGGAATACAATATGTCCCATTTCTGTTCATTGAAATAAAGCTTAAAATATAAAAAAATATTAGATGAGAAAAACTTATCTGAAAGTTATGAAAACTAAAAAGCTGAAATAAAAATCCTAAATATTAATAAAAAATACACAAATATAATTAAAAAATATACTAATAATTGCTAATTCAAAGTATTCTTAAAACTGTAATGGTAACACTTTACAAAAAGGTGTAATTTGTTAACATTAGTTGTAATATATTGACTAACATGAAGTAACCGATATACTTTATGACATTTATTAATATTGGTTAGTAAAAATACAGTTGCTCATGTTAGCATTAACTAATATTGTCAAATAGAATTTTTCATTTTTATAATGCATTTCCAAATGTCGAAATTAAGATTAACAAATGCTGTAGAAGCATTGTTTGTTCTTATTTAAATCTAACTAAAGTAGTTAATAAATGTTAATCAATGAAACCTTACTGTAAAGTGTTACCACTATAATAAAACTAAGATAACTGGTCTCACCTCACAAATATTTAGAAAATATCAACATGTATAGTGAAATAATACATAATACACATGGTTCATTTGAATGCACATACATTTTAGATTTATTTTTTTAAATCCGACGTGAATTATTCTTCAAATATATTTAAAAAAAAGGAGAACCGATGAAGAATGTCCTTCAGTTTGTTCGGTGCTCTGGTGAAGATCTTTGCGTATGCACTTAACTACCCCCCAACACGGCCTTTCGATTTCATATTCAACATATTCAATTTAGTGTGATGGGCTCTCAAGCCATGAATTTCCATCGCAAACACAGTTCTGTCGATGTATCGTGGCCCTGAGCAAGATTCCTTCTCCATTTTTCCAAGCGCCGCCTTTTAAATAATAATTTCGCATTTAAAAGGAGAATCAAACACGAGCAGTGTTTGGAGAACGGTGATCTTCACTGTGGATGTCTCCTAACCAAATAAACGGATCATATTTTGGCTTCGAGTGCTTCAGTGTCTAATTTCCACTATGTAATAGACCTCTGGAGGAGATCTTGCCATGACTACCTCGAAGGAGAAGGGACGGGGTGGGAGGGTTCGAGAGAGGAAAGAGGCAGGAGATGTCAGCTATGTGGAGGCACTCACATTAACAGTCTGAAGTCTTTGATAAATGGAGCTTTGATCACAGAAAAGAGCGCAGACGTGAAAGCCGCACCATTTGATCGACACAATCGGGAAAGAAAACGAGCGCGAGCTGCCTTGTACACATTTATTGTTTAGGGCTCAACGTGAGAGATGAGTTTATTTGGGGATGACAGATACATTACGTTCTGAAAGGAGCGCGGGAGATGTCAGTTGCATGCATCAGAGAAGAGAAAGAAAGTCTTCCATTGATTTAAGTCAAACTTCTCGCTTCTTTCCATTGTGCTGACAGCAAGGTGAGACGAAAACACACACAAAACTGTCACCATCACTTTGAATTAAGGTATTGCCTCCAAAGGAAGGAGCGCCAAAAAAAAAATCTTGTTTTTTTTTGTCAAAAAGATCAACTTAAAAACAACATCTGGCGTTAAAGTGGTGAAGTTGTTACTCAAAACTCAGACAAGATTACATGAATGTATTTAAAAAATGAGCACGGTTTTACCAAGTAGGACATGTTCCTGAATCGCATCTTTTACTCAAAATAAACAATAAAATAAAACATTAAACTGAAACTGTTGACAAAATAACACTGACTGGCATTAACATTGCACAATGTTTCCTTAAAACACTAAAACGCAAACTC
The DNA here is from genome assembly GCF_016745375.1 of Pimephales promelas. The sequence goes on from NW_024121144.1 coordinate 17,243,872, forward strand.
ATGTACAGTGAATATTCTATTACAGTGGTGTACATTTATTATGCTATTTTTGAAGCTCGGGTTTCCACAAGGACAATTTTCACATGTTTTTTGTTAAATATTTAAAATGTTTGTGACGCTTAAAGGAGTAGTTCACTTTAAAAAAAAAAAAATGAACTCACACCCATGTCATCCAAGATGTCCATGTCATTCTTTCTTCAGTCGAAAAGAAATTAAGGTTTTTGATGAAAACAGTCCAGGATAATGCACTTTATTGGTAACCAAACGGTTCAAGGTCCAAAAGACAGTTTCAGTGCAAACTGTTCAAAGGGCTTTAAACGATTCTGAAATGAACAAATCTTTTTCCGAGTCGATTCGTTCATTTCGTTAGTTGAATGAACCAAATGACACGAAAAAAGATTTGTTCATTTTGATGAACGAGTCCGAACAGGAGAGTCACGAACGCACATCACAGAGCTTATAAAACTTAAACTTTGTTATTTTTTTTTTTTAATGAGCGATCTTGATTCATCGTCTGGAATCGTTTAAAGCCCTTTGAACAGTTTGCAGTTTGTACTGAAAGTCTCTTTTGGACTTTGAACCGTTTGGTTCCCATTAAAGTGGATTATATGGAGAAAAATGCTGGAATGTTTTCATCAAAAACCTTAATTTCTTTTCGACTGAAGAAAGAATGACATGGACATCTTGGATGACATGGGGGTGAGTAAATTATCAGCAAAAGCTGACCCCTTTAAGTAAGGGATAATGTACATCCAGGTGGTTTTGCAAAAAAAAATAAATAAATAAACCCAGAGAGTGTGATCCAGCTGGATATACAGTACAGTATCCCACTTATTACACAGCTACTTGCCACATAAGTAAATAATTAGACACAAAATAGTGGAATATTGTATTAGCTCATTAAAAACAAGGCTTCCACTAACATAAGTTTTCGAATCTTACCTGTTTATGATGTTATAATCCATTACACTGTACAAAACAATTGTTCTATACCAACAAGACAAACACGAACTCACAACAATATTATCGAATTGCCATTCGCAACAAACTTTGTTTCACATCGAGATGCCCTTTCCAACGTCACAACTCTGGTATCATCTAGAATTTCGAGTTTCCCCGTTTGCAAATACATCTTTGAGGAAATTATAAATACCTTATTCTGGTTTCCTCTTAAAACCAAAATTAGCATATCGTTTGCATCAAAACTGAATTATACTTTGGGCTAAAGTCTTTCCCAGAGATCGCCATCTATTAATAAATATGCACACAGCTAATTGTAATTTCTCACCTTGCTGTCTACGCCATTGAATGTTGTGATGTTAATGATTAAAAAGCTCAGAAGGCTTAATTGATTTTCTTAATTGATTGCTAGCTGGGGGGTGGCTGATCCCACTGTGTCTCTAATTAAAACCGTTTGAGTGACCTTGTCCATTCAAATTCTGCTACTAACAGTTTTCATGTTGCATTGCATGATTAAATGAAATCGCTTCTTGCATATAAATGTTGAACATAATCATGTTATCTTCTTTTTTTTTTTCTAGATCTTCGAGCGAATTTTGTTCATCTGGGCAATACGACATCCAGCAAGTGGTTACGTTCAGGGCATCAATGACCTTGTCACACCCTTCTTTGTGGTTTATGTTTTCGAGTATATTGGTAAGTCAATAACTCTTTTGCAATATGATATATGCATATGAAGTCTCATAATTATGTATAAGACCCTTGCAGACTCAGACAGCACAGCTGTGTAAACTCACAAACTCACCATCATATTTTTTCAATATTTGTCATAACATGCCCGTTTAAGCTCTTCCAAGGATCTTAAGTTTGTCAGATTCAATCTTTGTGGTTGTTCCCAATGTCTTTCTATGTCTTGACCTTTACACCTTTGAGCGTACGATTTCTAGTAGACTAAACGGGCTGTCCAGATTAATGATTCTGAAGGGCCCTGAGGGACCCTTCCAATGGACTTATGGGACAGTAAAATCCCGAACCATGCAATGAGCAAGGCTCGGCTTAATTGACGCACTCAACGGATGGAGGGAAAGGGGCTTTTCCCCAGGCTCTGCTGTTGTTGGCATCTATGAGGATACATTTTTCCTGGGTCATTTGACCTTGTCTGATCTTCGAGGAATCAAATCCCCCCCAAGTTCCGCCTAATTTGTTCTCCAGGCCAAAAACACACAGACACAAGTACACTTTGCATTTGCTGAAAGAGAAAGGTTACACCGCATCACTGCTCATTTGCACACATTTCTGCCAACAGTCGCATTTGCCCATGTCGCAACGAGTGAAAACGAGTGTCTTCTGGTCACTTTGTCACAGCAAATCACTGTCAGTGTGAACGCCCCTTAAAGGGATAGTTCACTTTGAAATGAATTTTTGATATGTTTTAGCTTACCTCAAGGGCATCCAAGATGTAGGTGTCTTTGTTTCCACAGTATTTCCAATTTTGATATTTTTCGGTCAAACCGTTGTTGTCTATCAGTCATATAATGCAGGTTTAGGGGGTCCGCCCTCGGTTCACCTTAAAAAGCTTGCACAGGGAAGTCAAAATTAAACAGTCCCTCCAGAAAAACGCGATTATGCGATCGCTGAATTCAATGCAAAATCAGCCAAGGTCCGCATATTTATGCGGGGGCCGCATTTTTTCAAATACGCCGCACTTTCGCCGCACAAATTGCCGATTTCCGTGCAAAATATGCGGGGTTTGCATAATTTCATAATCCTCGCATTTTCGTTGCAAAAAAAGTCACGTGTATCTTAGAAGAAAGTTGAAAAATGTTCACACAAGAGCAGCCATTTCCCCCTGTTTCCATGGGAACGTTATGAAGCGACGCAATTACGCGACGCCAGACAGACGATTGACATCACAAATCGAACTCGTATAACTGTCTGTCACACGTTCTACCGTCACATCGTTACTTAATAAACAACATAATATAAAAGAAGTAGCATCAAACAGAAATTACCCGCACACATGGGGTGTTCGAGGCGCACATATAACACTGCAGAGAGTTCAACAGGGAGCGCGCAGCTCTTAAAGGGGCCACAGCTTATTTACACTCGTTACAGTCTGAAATAAAACAAGATGAGAAATTAAATATTCCCAGCACTTTCTATGATGTAGTATGCTTGCTTATCAAAGGAAGTAATAAGAAATGACTCTTACATTAGCCTAGTGAGAACAGGATGTTGGGGGAATCACTTTTTTTCTCTTTTTCATCAAACCGCAATTTTTGCAAGTTCCTGCAATTTCGTCGCATAAAATTGCATAAATATCCCGCATATTCCATCGCATTTTTAAAGAAAACGGGCCACGTAATCAATCAATTTTTGCCAGCAACAATCACAAAAAAAACCTCAGCGTTTTTCTGGAAGGACTGAATACTATTATGGTAAATGTTATATGTAAATCGCAAATTTTTTCACACATTTTTGGAAATTACCACCACAAAATCAGTCATTTTGATCGCAAAAATCACACAAAAAAAATCGTGAAATCCTGGTGGGACTGATTAAACATGATTTAATGACTCGTAAATGTAAGTACACATTGATGGCCTAAGACAAGAAACGAGCGGTTTGTGTGAAAACGCTCAAATGGTCGCCTTGCTCTGTACTGCGATACACGTTCGTGACTCTCCTGTTCGAACACGTTTATCAAAATAAACAAATCTTTTTGAGCTTATAAAACTTAAACTTTGTTTTTTTTTTTTTTTAATGAGCGATCTTTTCGCTTGATTAGACCCTTATTTATCATCTGGAATCGATTAAAGCCCTTTGAACAGTTTGCAGTTTGCACTGAAACTGTCTTTTGGACCTTGAACTGTTTGGTTCCCATTGAAGTCCATTATACCAGGAAAAATCCTGGAATGTTTTCATCAAAAAACCTTAAGTAAATTATCAGCAAACGTTTTTTTGAAAAGTGAAGACTTTAAGACTAAGACTTTTTAGACTTTAAGTGGAGGGACAGAAATCCCTCAGGTTTCCATTTTAAAACAACTTCATTTTTGTTTTGAAGAACAACAAACGTCTTATGGGTTTGGAGAAACATGAGTATGTTTTGGGGCGTAGGCCTTGAAGTCGTCAGAAGTCCTTTAGCAATGTTGCTTTGTTTTAATGCACCATTTGTTATTTCCTTGTTGGTTTTCTTTCTCCCAGCAGAGTTTCTGCGGTTCACGTTGCAAAATGAGATTCTTAATTGCTCTTTCTCTGAAAGGCATACTTTATTTGTTTTTTTATGCCTCTGTGTTTATACTTGTCAGAAGACAATGATAATGCCAGAAGAAGGCCCTTGTTCTCCCATGATAAAGACGTTTGGGACAACTCTCTCTCTTCACTGTGTGTGGAGGAAAGTTTGCAGGAAAATGTACCTGGACCAAATTTCTCAGTAATTTATTTCCCTCAACTCCACCAGGCGCAATAAGGCATGGTGCCATGTGTGACAGACACTCATTCAAAGTGTTCGATGTGGGCCAAGTGCTCACTGTTGAGGTCAAGCATAGCAAAACATCACTGCTTCACTCTGACGAGCCACCCATATCCATCAATGTGCACGTAATGGCGCACACCAAGGAATCCTTACTTGTCTACAGTGTTTAGGAAGCTACTTTAAATTGTGATTAGCTTGCAGTTTTAAAGTAGCTTAACTACATTCAGTCTAGGTGTTAATTGAAAAATAAAACCCTCACGTGAGTAATGAGTCCACACCTTGGACGTTCATTCTACTGTGAAACACAAGGAGACATTTTGAATGTTTGAGACCCATGCTTTTTCAATGAACCAGGATTGAAGCTTTCAAGGTTCAGGAAATCATGCAAATGGTCCATGACTTGTGGACTACTTTCCATGTCTTCTGAATCGTACAATAGCTTTGTGAGAATCAGACCAGAATTACATTAAGAAGCTTGACATCGCCCTGGCTCTGCTTGGCTTATTTTATGAAAATCTTAGTTATGAGTGATTTAGATGGATCAGTTTTTCTACTAAAAATTTGGATTCTTTCAAAGATTGGACTCAAGACTCGCCCATAAATCACTTTCTGTGGTGGATATCACGGTTTTAGGGATATCTTAAATTCTGGTCTCTAATGGTACCGCTGTGAATATGAAGCTTGTAAGTTACTGCATGGGAAAGAACGACCAAAATTGGTTTTCTAAAGTAGAACAAGTCTTACTGATTTGAAATGACATAATGGGTGAGGTTAAGAATGTTCATTTTTCAATGAACTATGAAGTTTCCAGCTACTTTTAAATGAGTTGCTCCCCAACGCTGCACGTCTGAAATACTCTGGATCAGAGCATAAGCCTCTATTTAGTCAGTGCAGAATAAAATACGCCCACAAATTCCTTTTAGCATAATTGCGTTATTTACTTTAAGCCACAGATCGTTCTTGATTCCTGCTTTAAAAAATGTATGATGACAGGGCTAAATTAGGGGCTAGTTAGTGCTGTGGCTGTGTGTACCTTGCTGTTAGGGCATTTCATTATTAAACAATCATTTTCATGATGCCTGAAAGTAAAGGCTAGAGGAGACAGGGAAAATCTTCATTGGGGCTTTTCTGCCCTTGTTCAAAGAGCCTTCAAAATACATTTGAATTCGATTTGCCTACAACAAATGCAATTTCTAATCTGTTCTGAGTTTTTGGACTTGGAGGGTCAAGGTCTAATGGAAGAAAAAACAAACTGAAGTTAAATTCAATCCTATTGATTTCTTGTGGTAGCAAGGCTGCAGGGAACGCTTCTCGTGGTAGTCAAACTATTGCATAGGACGGAAGGCACCTGAATGGTTTTTGCAGTTTTTGATTGCTTGTAGTTTTATAGAGCGATCGGCAGCAAGACGGGCACACATTCATGATTCTTCATGGCTAAAAAAATGGCAGCCTGGACAGGAAAAGGTAGACTGGCCAACAGGAAACCGTTTTGTTTTAATATGGTGTTTAGTGGTAGTTGTATTTTTAGGGATTATATCATAAATCATTCAAATAAATCATTTCATGAATAGTTGGATGGGTGAATTTAGTGCTGTGGTACCTAAAAGTATCAGCAAAATAAGTTCATGTAGCTTGATGTGTGTTCCAATCACGTTTGTTGAAGAAAAACCTGATAAATAAACCTTTTTTTTTTTTAAACTGTAATATTGGGTCAGACTTGATTACTCTCCTGTGTGTAACAAGCCATTAATACTCCAGTCCAGTAGGTGGTAGAGATGATTTTGCCAATACCGGTAACTAAGATGGAAAAAATATGGCCATAACCAATCTATCACCCATTTAAAGTCAACAAGAATTCAGTCATGTTTTAGATTTAAACATTATACTTTTTTTTTTGGCAACTACTTCAAAGTTATTGTTTTTTGTAAAAACAGGGAAATGGATTATTCCTGTTCAGGTTTTGTACATTTATGCAGTTTGTGCATGTTTTGATGTTCAAAAACCTAGGGATGCCCTCCCTGAACAGGAAATCGTTGGAATGGATTGGCACAAAGCATAAGTGATGTATTTTTATTACATTTAAAAATTGCGAATTAAGATGAAAGTTCCCATTCTTAACCAACATATTTTAACTGTTATAAGGATTCAAATTCTCCGAAGTAGCAATAGTGCTTTTTAAGGCAAAACACTACAGGTGAATAGGGAAAAAAATAAATAGTGGATATCACCATGAAACGTCCTCTGTTTATTATATTTATAATATATTATATTATATAAGTATAAGTATATATAAGTATATAAGTATATTTTCTATAAAAAAAAAATTATTGTAAGTTTTTCAAATTTGTGTGTTTAATTATTCAAATTAGGCACTATCTCATTAAATATGGACAATTTTGCATATATTTTCAGTAGATAGATCTGAACATATGATAGAGCCAGGTGCAAATTTATTTTTTTCATTTTGTTTAAAAAAAGATTTAAGTAGGGAATTTTAATACATTTCTATTGCTCAAAAACAGAATAAATGCTCAGGCCCTTAGTAATAATGGTTTATAATATTTCAAGCTCATGAAAACTGATTATTTAATAACATGGCAAGCATATAAGGCCTAAAACTGCAGTAACTCAATGAATTAACATTAGTAGAGTACACCACATGATGTGTATGAGCGAATCACTTTAGCAGAAACCAGTAGTTGCCAATGAGATTTCGGCATTAGCTTTAAATCACCCTTTGGACATTCACGATTGGTTACTGATAGGAAGGAAATCCCCATATTTGGGTTACACAGCAGCGTTGTTCAGGAGATTCAGAGCTTTACAACGATACCGGTCATGTCAGACTTCAGTAAACCGACGGAATGCGGCGTGACATATTGGAATGCTAACCTCTTGGTAAATTTGGGAGAAATTTACTGCCGCAAGTAAATAAATGTAATAAAATAAAGATCTTAATTCGTATTTTCTACATTTTCCTTATAGAAGCTTGAAAGAACACATATTGAAGAAGTAAACTAGCCCAAAATCTCAAAACGGATCACTGCATGAAAAATCGATGATTTTGCCTGCCGTGTCTCGTCTTAATGCCTGGTTCAGATTACACGATTTTAGCCCGATTTTGGCACGATCCGTTTGACGTAGGGTGTCGTGGGGATCCGTAAACGACAACGGCCGTCGGGACGCAAGATTTGATCGTATCATCTCGTATAGTGTGTCATAGTGGGCGACAACCTACGTCGCGTCTTCACGACATCACGACAAAAAAAAAAACTAGCATGTTTAATTTTTTTAACGGCCGTCCATGACGGTTCCGTCACATGTATGAGGTTGACCAATAGGAGCACAGAAGCTTTTCCGTACACAACTTTCAAAAATGGCGAAACGAAAGAGAGACTATGGTGCTAACGTTAAAACTAAAAGTAAAATCAATATTTTACCTCAAGTTCTCTTTGGAGGATTGACAGCCCATACTGTCCTCTTCGAGCAATCCAGGAACGTGTCCTTCGGGCTTTCTTTCTTTTTTGACTTTGTTCTGAACACAGAACGGCCAATACAACACTCACCGCTTCATCCATTGTTTGTGTTTGTTTGTTTCCGGAACAGACTCGCTACTTACTAGTTTCACCTTAATCACGCGCGCCGTTAAAGACGGCATGCGGTTACTGGTCAGGAAAGCAACGTGTAGTCTGACGTGTCTTGTCGACGACACGAAAAGATTTTAGGAGTGCAAATCGCGTAATCCGACACAGTGACTATCGTAAGAGACAAAAAAAATATATCATGTAATCTGAACCAGGCATAAGAGCAAATAAATTAAATGTCTTAAAGGGTTAGTTCACCCAAAAATGAAAACTCTGTCAGTATTTACTCACCCTCATGTTGTTCCAACCCCGTAAGACCTTCGTTCATCTTCTGAACACAAATTAAGATATTTAAGATATTAAGATCGCTCCTGCATACAGTCCATAGGCTTCTTGAGGGTCTGGCTCTTGCTGTCCTCGAAAAGTCATTAAAGACATCGTTAAAATAGTCCAAGTGACTACAGGGGCTCAATCTTAAGTTTATCAAACGACGAGAACACTTTTGTGCGCAAAAAAACAACAAAAATAACGACTTTATTTCAACTATTCGTTTATTTCTCCCTCTGCGCGAGTCAGGTTACTAGTTTAATAGCGTAAGCTTCTGTTATTGTATGTCACACGCATCACACACATGACCAGCGTCGGCCAATAGTGAGCCTACGTGTGACGTAGCTCTACGCAATCACACTACGTTAACTGACTTACAGGCTCATGGAGAAGGAAGTGAATAGTTGAAATAAAGTCGTTATTTTTGTTGGTTTTTTTGCGCACAAAAGTGTTCTCGTCGTTTGATAAACTTAAGATTGAGCCCCTGTAGTCACTTGGACTATTTTAACGATGTCTTCAATTACTTTTCGAGGACAGCAAGAGCCAGTCCCTCAAGAAGCCTATGGACTAGTATGCAGGAGCGATCTTAATATCTTAAATATCTTAATTTGTGTTCTGAAGATGAACGAAGGTCTTACGGGGTTGGAACAACATGAGGGTGAGTAAATACTGACAGAATTTTCATTTTTGGGTGAACTAACCCTTTAAATTGGCATCTTATTTAATCATCTACATACCATTCTCTGCGCATTTTAAATCCATTCCATCTACATCACTACAAACTCCTTGCGAAGCCTGTGTCTGATTTTATTTCACTATTACCAATAACAGATACAGTTAAAAAAAATGACATATTGGCAAACCTCTATTGGGTGGCACATAAGAAAGTAAGTCCTTTGAATTTGCAATAACAAGAGTAAATTGACACATTTTTATTTTGGGGGGAACTATTCATTTAAATCTTTAATACCTGCAATAATAGACTGCATCAAAGGCTGCCTGCAAGCTGTTTCACATACCACAGAAGAACGGAGCATACAATTTTGTCCGTTTAAGTGAAAATAATTCTTCATCAGAAGCACTAATTGCACAAGCTGATGTAGAAACATGACTCGGTTTCCTGGTGACACATCTGTTGAAAGCACTTTTGACTTATGCAGAGATCTGATTGGAGCCATTTTCTCTCCGCAATATACATCAGACATTTTTAGTTTTAAAGCCATCTTCATTTGCCTTGGCTTATAGTTCTCTGTGTGAATAAAAGTTTCAGAACCACCAGACCCTTTCAATATCCCCATTCATTACTCTTTTAATCATTTGCCTTCATTTGCATAGCTCGTTAAGCTACATATGTCTATTCTATCGATATTTTTAATCTACAGCGCCGTTCTTCATGGAAGTCTCCATCTAATCAGGCAGCCACTTTGTCTCGGAAGGTTTTGTTCTTCAGCTCCCTTTTTTTGGAGCTGTTTTCCCATTAGGCGTTTATAAAGTTTTATAATTAAAAGGAATGAGTGTGTGATGAAATGGTACGTGGAGAGGTGTGTTCACTATTGATTCAGAAGGAAGATAATTTACATCGTCTTCATGTATAGATTCCCCATGAACAATGTTCTGGAGGGCAGATGTGGATCAGTGGCACTACTGTTAAAGATCGACTGGATTAGGTGAACTATTACTGAGCAGGACAACACCGTTGAGATGGTGATCTCTTGGTGATCTGAATAGTGGAGCACAAAGATTTGAGATGGTGGTTGAAGAAGGACACCAAAGAAGGAAGCTTTGAGAAGCTTTTGAGGGTTCTTTAGTGTTCTTCGAACTTCACTGCACATGTTTTTCCTCTGGGTCAGTGTTTGGCTGGTTAGCATGAGGAGTTAGTCAATCAAAGAAGATGCATGCTAGCAGATTTCTTCCACAACACCATTTTGCTCTGATGAGGAATAGCATTCAGTTTGTGCTTTCCTGGCGGATGTCTTGCATGTACCCATTCTGGAGGCACCATGGTTCAGAAAGATTCCAAATAGCCCATGTCTTTTACGTCACGTGCATTAAGTTCCCTAAGCTTGTAACCGCTGACTCTTGCTTTCAGTCCATCCTCTGGAAGGCCTTTGTGGGTTGTTCATTGACTAAGTGTCACAGGCCTCCACGGTTGAATTGAACAGTTAGTGGTGTGTGAGCCACAATCGAGGCCTTAATGAGTATCGGTTTGTTCAGATTTCTCGCTTTGAAGAACTGAGCCCAGTGCTGATTTTAATGCAGGTCTGATTAACTTTCCTCATTTGCTCTAACGAGTTGTTAAGTGACTGCCTTGGGATGCCTGAGATGTCTAGTGGCAGGTATTTTTCCTCTTTTCCTCTTCGTTGAGTTCCCTTCTGAGACTTGCCCTAGCCCTGTTGCTTGGTAAAAAAGATACCAGCATTTTTTTTGTTGTTAAATAATGCACAATTTTCCATTTAGTTTGACAGTTTTGCTTTTAAAGCTCACTAATTTGTTCTAGAGCAATGCAACAGTGTTATCAATTAATGTCACATAACATTAATACATTTTACAATGTTATAAACCTAATGTAACGATAAGTGAACTTTAGCACTTACCTTGTTTGGTCCGGACTTTTCAGTTTGGTCCGAATCAAAATTATAGGTGTGAAACCTCCCTCGCACCAAAGAGATGAAATTTGGTCCGACGAAAAGAGGTATTTTCGGTCCGTATCAAACTGAATAAAGGTTCGTTTCTAGTGTGAAAGCATTTCTGTATGGTTCGGACTTTCAGACCTTTTACAGGAAGTTCTGGTGGTTCTGGTTGCAGGAAAAATGGGCCATGGTAGCACATGGGAAGATGAGGAGACTAGGTTTTTAATTGAAGTATGGTCTGATGTCATAAGAAGTCAACTTGCAATCTTCACCTCCTTTCCTGCCGGCGACGATAAAATGTTGACACGATGAGGACGGACGTTCATTTGGCGAATTTGAACTAGCCTTGTGTATAGTTGGTGCTGCAGGTAATTATGCCATAAAAATAACAATATAGTTGGAACGATATGCGTCTGTTCGTTCATGTTGTCAAATTTACCCGCCGAATTGACAACACGCAGACGTCAGATGCCCGTCCATTTACTAAACCAATCAATGACGACAGGGCGCAAGTGTGTCATCTAAAGTTCTTTAGTGCGCTCGCATAATTGCAGTGTGAAACCAAACCTAAACTTTATATAAGTATAAAATATATCAAAACGTTAACTTTGGTTCGGACTTTCAGGTGTGAAAACGCCCTAAAAGATGATGATGATGAGATAATACCAATTTAGGTCAACCAATTACCAAGCAATGCTTAGGACGTGTGTCCACCAAAGCGTTTTTCCACGCGCTTGGTGTATGTTTTCAATTGTTTTCAATGGGAGCGCCGCATTTTTTAAACGCCATGAGCGTAACGAAGCGCTGAGCGTTTTTTTCACGCTGAAGCGCCGAGCGCCCAACGTTTTTTTACTGGTCGCCGAGAGTTGAAAAGTGCTCAACTTTGGATAAAACGCAGCGCTCATCACTGTCACTTTTTACCCAGCCGTCCAATCACAGTGGAGGGGCGGGACTAATACCACACCGACCAACTGTCACAACATTCTTTCTGTACAACGACTTCAACCAGCAGAGCTAACCGAACAAAATGGATGAAAAATAAATTTTTAGTATAAAACAAATTATTTGCGAAATCAGTTACAAATAAACTGTGCTGCGGATATTCTGTATCATAGCAACGAAACGTCTCAACGGAAAAAAAACCCCGCTGTGCTTCCAGAACGCTCTCAAGCGCCCAAAGCACGGCTCTTCAGCAGCGTCTAGTGTTTTCAGCTGGCTAAAAAACGTTTTGGTGGACACACGACCTTAATGTTGTTCAGTCTGTGGTGTAAAAAGGTCGCATTAAAACAATTAAAAAACACTTGAGCAAAACATGTTCAGGTCAAAGTGTCTAAATAATTTTTGGTCGCAAATTGTTATAAATCTTTACTGGTCATGGTTAACTTTATTTTGCTATCCCCAATTGCATAAATGAACAATAGTGTCCTGCATGCATGAGTTAATATATATATATATATATTATATATATAAGTCTATATATTTTTTGGTTTGACTGTATAGCCGAATAGCATATTATGAAGGGATAACATAATGTAACCTTAATGAAAAATGTAACTGCTACAAATAATATAACAGCATCAATAAAAATTAAAAATTGTCATGTTTTATTTGTTCCATTATGTTTTCAATGTGACATTTAACTGGATAAAGTAACATTAACAAATACAATAGCTGTAACAAATAATCCAAAATGAACCAGCTGTGTAACATTAATTAATAACACAATGTAACATTAACAGATAATGTTATGTTACCAAATGGCATAATGTTAAGGAATAACAAAATTAATATAACATAACACTGTTAATTAGCATAGTGTTAAGTTATAACATAGCAATAACTCGTCAACAAATAACTAGGATCACATAATATAACAGAAATAGATAATGTAATATTAACAAATAACGCTAACAGAAAACATAACATTAACTTTGAAACGATTAATTTTCAATAAGCTTCCCATTAGTCTTCTTCCATAAGCTGAGCTATGTCTAGCTTTGTGAGCTGCATATTCATTTTTTTTTTTTTTTAATCTCTGAGTGTAAAATGCCATGAATGATCTGGAAAAATTGCCCTGTCATAAAGTCATTCGTTTTCTCTGACTAATCACGGTTATTGAATATTTTTGGATCTAGTTTAATTACTTGGCTATAAAAAGCTATAAATTGAATTTCTGCGCAGATCCTAGCTCTGAGAAATCACTTTTCTGTTCATTTAGATCTGTGAAACGTGTCATGCTTGACTTGGTGTAGTTTATAACAATTAACAAAATCATTTCTTGGAGTATTCTATGGAAATGTCACTTGGTCACCCGTGGAAAAAAACGTTTTGAATTATCAATTTTATTTATTTTTGGTATCAATTTACAAGTGCAGTTTTATTGTCTGGCCATGCTTTTAATGGCCCATGAGTTTCCCATTACAGCACATGTAATGATTCCCCTTTTGCTTCTAATAAAAACAAATTAATTCTAATGGGCTAATCTTGCATAATTTTTCACACTCAGGGAAGTTCAACTCTTTTACTGCTGCTCTTGCATTCAATGCTAAGGTTTTGGAGGCAGCGAATGACTTGTGGTGTTTATTCGGTATTTTTACCCAAGTCCCCACACTCTCAAATCAAACTATTTCAAGCATTGAGGTTTATTGGACTCCAGCCATTCTGCATAACGCACTCCCACTCTTGCACACAGAACAGCAATAAAAACATCGCAACATTCCTGAAGTCGCAAACGATTGCTATGGTTACATGTCCAGGGAGCCATTTTTGCCACTGGTGAGCAGTTTTGAGGCCCAAAAAACCACTGCAGTTTTGCAGAATTTTTTTTTTATGTGGTCTTAAGTGGATCCATGGGCCGAAACCCACACAAGAGCCATAACCTTCCTATGAGTCTGTTGGAGATGAAGACACTTTGTATCGATTTGTATTTGTTACATTGCTTTTCTTTTACACAAATTTGAATTTTTCTGCATATTCGCTGAGGGAAAGCAACTCTCCATGGCATTTTGTCTTTACCTTATCTTCTGTTCATTTAAGGCTGGGTATATTTGTTTTTTAAAGTAAACCTGTTTTCTAGTTAATGATTTAATGTAATTTATTCCTGAATTTTCCGCAGCCTAATTTTAATATGCTGGCCCCTAAAGGTTTGTGCAGTAGTGTATAATACATTCTAAGTTAAATAAAGTTCTCCTTTTCTTTTCTTCACAAGAGTTCTAGTCTGAAAAGAAAAATCCCTCACCATTTTCCAGAAACGATTGACCGATTTTCGCCTGGCCTATATGATAACGGCCGAAAACCACATTTATGGTTCCATTGAGGCACTTTATTCCTATCTAGAGACCAGAGAATTTGATAAAGACTTGGGCTGTGTCCGAAATCGCTCCCTATAGCCTTAAATATGGCACTATTTGAGGGGACAGCCATTTGTTGTGGTTTCCAAAACCACAGTGGACGTTATTGAGTGCATTCAATCCCATAATGTACTGCAATAACAAGTGTACGACCGATGCACGCTCAACGACTAGAGAAAACCCATAATGCACTCTGAGTGAGAGTCGCGCGGTGAATTAATTCACGTGTTTTGCCTGAAGATGGCACCCACAGCTGAATCGATTATTAGAGCCCAGTCGATAAAGGATTTTGAAACAAATATTTGTTCGTTTTAAATTCTGATATATCGGCCGATATTTTGTATATATTAGGGGTGGGGGAAAAAAACATCGATTCTCGATGCATCGCGATGCGGACGTGGACGATCCTGAATCGATTCACAAATGTCCAAAAATCGATTTCCAAAAAAAAAAAAAAAATTATATGTATTTATAATAACGTAATATTGACGGAACGCGAAAGACGGAACTCTGAAGTGCAGTGGCCGGACCGTCTGTGGCGTGCACATAACAGAGATGAGATGGAACGCGAGATCCAAACACTTTCCTTGTTAGGTTAAAAGCTGACGTGTGGAAATATTTTGGCTTCTGAAGTTGAAGGGGGAAAGGAGCTGGACAAGAGCCGCACTAGTTGTACGCTTTATGGAATAAAACCAACGACGGAAACACGACAAATATGATAAGCCATATGACACGTTTCCAGCCAAAGTTTTCCACGTAAGTCCCCCAAACTTGCTTCAAATATTTTCAATTGAAGGAAATCACAAAATACATTTTAATGCTGTCAATTAATAGAACCAGGTGCATTTGCATTATAATGCAACAAAATTGCTTTTGAAAAATTTTTTAAAGTTAATAAATTTAAAGATAATGAGTTGCCTAAGTAGTAGACAACAAGCATGTTTGCATGTCCTCTTTACTAACCAACATTATATTTTCAATGAATATCAAACAAATAAAAAGTGCAATTAATACCAAAATGTTGCTGCTGCTAATATAATCATATGTTGGTCTAGTGTATTTTCGTTTACTGTTGTGAAATGGAAAATCAATAATCGGTAATCGAGAATCGTTAATAATCGAAAATCGAATGTAATCGAATCGGGACTTCAATAATCGTAATCAAATCGAATCGGGAAATCAGACCGATTAACCACCCCTAATGTATATATATATATTTTTTTTTTCAGAAACGCGCAACAAAACATCAACAGATTTCCCTAACAGAAGTTATTTGTAGTTATTTATGAGTTTTAACTAAAATAATATGATAATGCATTTTAAAAAGAAACTGGTTTCTTTTATTGTCACAACAGAACCGACTGATGATAGTGGCATTAGCTAGCTTTGTGGTTAGCTAGTCTATCATGAGCTATAATTTAGCAATGGATAACGGATGGATTATTGGATTATTAGCAATGGATTATTTTTTGAAATATTCATTTATCGGCCATTATAACTGCCGATACGATAGTTTGGAAAATGCCAAATATCGGCCGATAATATCGGCCTGCCGATAAATCAGTCTGGCTCTATCAATTATCCATCCATTTCCCAAACCACGCTGGTCCAGCGTTTTGTCACACAAGTATAAATTCTTTTTAAATTGATTATTAAATTGATTAATTAAGGTTTATACATGCTAGTTTTGATGGCAGAGTTATTATTAAACTGCAAGCACAGACAAGCAGAAGCGGCAGGCCTTCCGCTGTCCGAATTCACTCACTCTATATAGTGAAAACTTTTTTGACATTGTCATTAAGGAACCACCTGCAATATTTTTGGAATCAATTAGGCAAGCTCAGTCAACCACCCACAACACCTTAGCATTGTGGCGTTTTGTTTTTCACATAGCACCTCTCACATTGTCTTCATCTGTTTGTAACCACAATCTGGTATCTCTGTGAGTTTATTTCTTTGACTGAACCCCTTTTAAAAAAGCAAAACAACAACATTACTTACCTAATTAGGTCCCAGAGGGGGGTATTTGGCCCTCAAAAAAGGCTGTTTTGGTGTTTCTGGAACATGAAATGAGTTACTTTGGGCCCCTCGTCAACACTTTTTCTCTTGGAACTTCCAGCGAAACTCATTCATTTGTTCTCATTGCAGATTGTTCCTCCCTTACACTGACTTTTTCTTCATTAGGACTAGATTATGATCTCCATAAATCACATATGGATCTAGTCCTCGTCTTTCAGCTCAACTATAATAATTACCAACCCAACGATCGTTATTTCACCGTGTTGAAATGGTGCATTCGCCGAGTTGAGTTCCATGTTAATTAACCTTACAAGTCTGTGAATTATGTTCGATACTCATTAACCAACATAGGGGTCAGTAGTGGGTGGTTCCGGGTTAAAATCGCAGGACATCTTAGGGGGTCAAATTGCATAATCCTCTAGAAAGCTCCTCGGGGCTGTCTTGGGCGATAGTTTAAAACGCTGGTGAAAGCTTACCGCGTCCTTTAACCTGATGTTGACCGTATACGTTAGCCTGCAAAAGGAGGGCATATGGTGCTACAGGGATGTGTAGAGTCAGACGTCAGTAATGATTCCAGCTCCTTGCAGTTGGATGCTTCATCATGCCAAGGGGAATCTACACTTCGCCCCTGTATGCAGAAAGAAGATGCAGGCCCACAGGAAGTAATAGCAGAGGCCAAAGAGCCTGGCTCCAGTTGAAGGGATTTATTGTGCTTACAGCCTCTTTCTGGTTGCCTCACTTTGACAGTTCTGTCTCTATTTATATTTGTGTTTACTGAAATACTGAACTGTTACTGAATTATTATTATTATTATTTTGTCTAATTCATGTATTAATGGATTTGTGCGCATTCCCTTATCTTCAACATTCACAACTCAGAAATTCCTTGGTTAAAATCGCAATTTTCTCACCATTTACAAATAGTTGGAAACATTTGGGATATAAGTAAGTAATCAACTAAAAAAAAAAAATTTTACATTATTTTAGTGGTTTTTGGATATTTTACTGCAAAAATCCTGCATATTGTACCTTTAATTACACAGTGGATTTTTCCGATAAACAGAAGATTGATGTAATTAAAAATTCCAAAAAGAATGATCCAAAAAGTAACGCACTTATTCTTCATGCTTAAATGTCATTTCACACTGCACACAACACGATAAAGCTGAGCGAATCGCAGACAAACAGAGCTTTCACACTGAATGTGAAATGATTGACTGCCTTCAGCTAATTCACTCCTACACGATAGGTGCACTCTTAAGAAAAATGGTTCAAAACAGTAGCATATTCGGGTTTTTCGACTTGTAACAATAGAAGAACCCTTTTTGGTGCTATATAGAACCCTTTTTATAAGTTTCCATAAAGAACCATGCTTTGGAAGTACTATATAGGACCTTAATGGTGGTATAAAGAACCTTTTCAACAATATATTTTCATTGAAATGAGTAAATTAGTATCTTCATATTAATACTGCTATTATTAATGTTATTTATTAAGATTTTATTAATTTTTATATCCTATATCTGTCTTACCATATATATGGGTTTTACATTAAAAAAATAAAATAAAATAAATAAAAAAAACAGTATATGTCAATTATGTACATTTATCAACATGGCATATTGTAGCAAAAATGACAGTGCTCTAGCAAAGTATGCTGTTGTGTGAAGGAAGCAGGAAACGGCAAACGTGTAACACACTTTAATAATCATAAAATAAACAAATACAAAATGAAAATAAAGGCGGCAGCCCCTTTACTGACGGCGGACGACTGCCACACGTGAAAACATAACATAACATAAGTAGTGCAGGCCTGGTCCTCTCTCATCCTTCACTGCAGTCGCTCCTTTTACGCTTCCGAAGGTCCTTTGTGAGAGACTAACACAGTCTCATCCCAAGAAGTCATATAACTGACGTCTTGGGACGTCTTTTGACCAAACGTCAACATCCGCCTTTTTAGGGTACCCTTAAACGTCGGTTACATGATGATCCCGGGCCATCATACAACTGACGCTTTACCTTTAACGTCGGTTAGGTGACTGGGTAGGTTTAGGTCTGGGGTAGGGTTAGGTTCCGATAATGTCATCTAACCGACTTTTAAGGGTACCCTAAAAAGGCGGATGTTGACGTATGGTCAAGTTATATGACTTCTTGGGATGAGACTTGGGATCAGACCTGCTCACCACAAATGATAAATAACATAGACATTGAACACTATATAGATGAAATGAAGACCAAGTTCCAGTGAAATATCTTCACAATCCCCTATGATGTCTTTTTGTCCTTCATCATGTGTGTATTCTGAGTGGCAGTTTCTCTCTGCAGATGATTATGATACGTGACAGCATCTGAAATACACAATGGAGTTTAGAATTACATTGTGTCTCTTCATGAACAATTATGTTCATGAAGGCCACAATTAGCAAAAACGTGAGCCGTTTTTCATGGGATAGCTTTAATTTTTTTTTTTTTTTTTGAATGGGTATGTTTAGAGATTCAATATAGTCCAGTCATTTTAAGCCAAAATGTTGGTCAACCTTGAACAAATTGCAACAGAAGCAAACTCAACTGATTTTGTATCCTCAATATGTCCTGAGTAAGGTAAAAAAAGCCCAGAAGAAAGTTTAGAAAAAGACCCAAATATATCCCATTCATACGCATATTCATTCTTTTTCTCACGTGAATAGGGTAAACATTTTAACCTTTAGATATCATCATAAAATAATGAATATGCTTATTAATGGGATATATTTGGGTCTTTTTCTAAACTTTCCCCTAATGGGATTCTTCTTGGCTTTTTTTTTTCCAAACTCAGGACATATTGAGGATACAAAATCAGTTGAGTTTGCTTCTGTTGCAATTTGTTCAACCTTTTTTCATAAAATGACTGGACTAATATGCATCGTAAATTCCATATCTCACTTGAAAAACATGTTATTTATGTGCGGAACTTGTATTTCAAACAAATTCATCAAATAATCCCGTACCAAAAAAGGATCATGGTTTCCACTTAAGCAGCACGGCTGTTTTCAACATGATAACAATTAAAAAAAATAAAAAAAAACATGTTTCTCAAGCATGAATAATGATAAATAAGTTTATCAACCGATCATTGCGGCACTTTAACCTGTCTATGGCTTGTGTAATTCGTAAAGTGGTAATATGTCAGGAAAGACCCTCGGCATATGATTTTTTTGCAGAAGGCGGTACAGTTGGTATGTTGTCGGCTCTGGTCTGTATCTTCACAGACATCTGCTCTCTTCCTTCGCAATGCGTCCAGACAGATGGTGCGACGGTGACTTCACACGGTGGAACTGTGGTCACGGAGTCGTTCACCTTCTGTTTCGGGCGGATTTGAGTTTATGCGTACATTTATGTGTGTGAACCTTCTTATTCTCATTTCAGTAATGCTTTTCAGTTCATTTAACAGTGTCATACTTCATTGAGTCACGTGAAAATAAATAAGAACCAAAAAGGTGTGCAACTGTGTATTGTGAACATAAGGATGCGGTTCAAGTGAGTAGTAAAGATCTAGGATCAGTTGTATGCAGATCAGTTGATATTTGACTCGTTTTTGCAATGGTTTTCAAGATGTATTTTATCACATTAACCTCTTTTTAATCTGTTAAGCTGCAACCCCACTTTTGAAAAATCCCCAAAAATGGCAAACCCAAACTGAAACAGATACAATTCATGAACTCTTTGTGCTAAAAGCACAAGGATGATCTCATTTTAAAGCTGACACTTGGCAGTTATATATATATATATATATATATATATATATATACTGTATATATCAGAGGTCATCGTTATACATGTCCGAGTTTGCACGCGAAAACAAAAAAATTTCTTGACCGACCACCGAGTCTCATTATTCGGTTGAAACCGGTTAGCCGTTTGGTTTAAAATGTGCTACGCTATTTGAAATAACAGCCATTTTGAGCCGTGCCTGCAATTTCACAACTGTCGCATCTCTCTCCCACTCACTCACCGACTACCGGCAACTTTGATAGGTTAAAGGGTTAGTTCACCCAAAAATGAAAATTAAGTCATTAATTACTCACCCCCATGCTGTACCAACCCCGTAAGACCTTCGTTCATCTTCGGAACACAAATGAATATATTGTTGATTAAATTTGAGAGCTATATAACTACCACATTGGCTCCTAAGGGACTGCCTCTTGACGGCCCAGAAAGTCAATGAAGAAAATGTTTAAATATCCCAAGTGACTACCGTGGCTCAACTATATGTTTATCAAGCGACGCGAATACCTTTTGTGCGAAAAAACAAACAAAAATAACGACTTTATTCGACTATTCCTTTTCTTCCTTGTAGGCCAGAAACGAGACTTCCTTAGATTTCCACGACGCATGCGCGAGAACTGAACTGATCAGTAGTGTAAGGAGATTGCAATTCTCGCGCATGCGTCGTGGAAATCTAAGGAAGTCTCGTTTCTGCCTACAAGGAAGAAAAGGAATAGTCGATAAAGTCGTTATTTTTGTTTTTTTTTTCGCACAAAAGTATCGCGTCGCTTGATAAACATATAGTTGAGCCACGGTAGTCACTTGGGATATTTAAACATTTTCTTCATTGACTTTCTGGGCCGTCAAGAGGCAGTCCTTTAGGAGCCAATGTGGTAGTTATACAGCTCTCAAATTTAATCAAAAATATCTTTATTTGTGTTCCGAAGACGAACGAAGGTCTTACGGGGTTGGTACAGCATGGGGGTAAGTAATTAATGACTTAATTTTCATTTTTGGGTGAACTAACCCTTTAACGTTGATACGGTCAACCATCGGTCAAACGGTCATCGGTTAACATCCCTACTACAAACTAAAAATAAGACGTGCACAATTCTGACATTCTTCAAGACGCATGCAGTTCAGTCCCTTAAAGGGTTAGTTCACCCAAAAATGAAAATTCCGTCAGTATTTACTCACCTTCATGTTGTTCCAACCCCGTAAGACCTTGGTTCATCTTCGGAACACAAATTAAGATGTTTTTTATGAAATCTGAGAGCTGGATCACCTCTCCATACTAGTCCATAGGCTTCTTGAGGGATTGGAACTTTCCGGCCCCGAAAAGTTATTAAAGAAATTGTTAAAATAGTCCAAGTGACTACAGTGGCTCAATCTTAGCTTTATCGAATGTCGAGAACACTTTTTGTGCGCAAAAAACAACAAAAATAACGACTTAATTTCAACTATTCATTTACTTCTCTCTCTGCCTCGAGTCAGGTTACTGGTTTAATAACGTAAGCTTCTGTTATTGTACGTTACACGCATCACACACATGACCAGCGTCGGCCAATAGCGAGCCTACGTATGACGTAGCTCTACGCCATCACACTACGTTAACTGACTAGATGGCCATAAAATAAAATAAAAATAAAAATATCCAGAAATCACAATCTATGTTTTTTTTAACTATTTATTTGTATGATATAGCTGCAAATAAGTATTTGAACACCTGAGAAAATCAATGTTAATATTTGGTACAGTAGCCTTTGTTTGCAATTACAGAGGTCAAACGTTTCCTGTAGTTTTTCACCAGGTTTGCACACACTGCAGGAGGGATTTTGGCCCTCTCCTCCACACAGATCTTCTCTAGATCAGTCAGGTTTCTGGGCTGTCGCTGAGAAACACGGAGTTTGAGCTCCCTCCAAAGATTCTCTATTGGGTTTGGAGAATCTTGGAAGACCCAGCCTCGACCCATCTTCAATGCTGAAACTAAGGGGAAGGAGGTTGTTCCCCAAAATCTCGCAATACATGGCCCCGGTCATCCTCTCCTTAATACAGTGCAGTCGCCCTGTCCCATGTGCAGAAAAACACCCCCAAAGCATGACGCTACCACCCCCATGCTTCACTGTGTTGCATGGTGTTCTTGGGATGGTACTCATCATTCTTCTTCCTCCAAACACAGTTAGTGGAATTATGACCAAAAAGTTCTATTTTGGTCTCATCTGACTTTCTCCCATGACTCATCTGGATCATCCAAATGGTCATTGGCAAACTTTAAGGTTTAAGCAGGGGAACCTTCCATGCAATGCATGATTTCGAACCATGATGTCTTAGTGTATTACCAACAGTAACCATGGAAATGGTGGTCCCAGCTCTTTTCAGGTCATTGACCAGCTCCTCCCATGTAGTTCTGGGCTGATTTCTCACCTTTCTTAGGATCTTTGAGACCCCACGAGGTGAGATCTTGCATGGAGCCCCAGTCCGAGGGAGATTGACAGTCATGTTTAGCTTCTTCCATTTTCTAATGATTGCTCCAACAGTGGACCTTTTTTCACCAAGCTGCTTGGCAATTTCCCCGTAGCCCTTTCCAGCCTTGTGGACGTGTACAATTTTGTCTCTAGTGTTGGTCTTGACCATGTTAGTAGTTGGATTCTTACTGATTGTATGGGGTGGACAGGTGTCTTTATGCAGATAACAAACTCAAACCGGTGCATCCAATTTAGGATAATAAATGGAGTGGAGGTGGACATTTTAAAGGTAGACTAACTTTGAGGTATTTGAGGGTCAGAATTCTAGCTGATAGACAGGTGTTCAAATACTTATTTGCAGCTGTATCATGCAAATAAATAGTTAAAAAAAATCATACATTGTGATTTCTGGATGTGTTTTTTTTTTTTTAGATTATGTCTCTTGCACCTACAATGACAATTTCAGACCCCTCCATGATATCTTAGTGGGAGAACTTGCCAAATTTTCCTCACTGTACTATAAAAATAAATTAATAAATATTTTATATATAAAAGACACATTTTTCTTAAATATATTCATGTGTGTATTAATATACAAAATTATTATACACAGTACGCACATATATAATCTGTAGCAGCTTTAACGTGTATTATTTTATAACCCTATAAAGCCTACTGTGTAATATTTGATTTGCATTTTTTTTAAAGTCCTCTTGCATGATCACAATTTAGCTAAATCAATCTACTAAATATCTTCTGTCCTTGGATTAATAGATCATTCTTTTTTGTGGCAAAAATGCATTTAGTATAATTTCAAAAAATGGTCCCCTTCAGGTACTGATGCATTTGCTGTGAAATAATTTTTTTTTGTATAAAGTAAACAATCACTTTTGTATTGCTATTAATATTTCAAGATGAACATTTACTGGACTGAAGGTCTACTTTATTATCCATCCATATGTATATATTAGGAGATATAAAGTGACAACTGATATTTATAAGCATTTTAAAAATGCTTATAAATCCCATTGATGTACATTACAAGTTATTAGGCTTTACAGGGTTAATATTGTAATTTACTGCAATGACATTGACATTTTGATCGTTTTGAGGCCACTGCATACAAGACTGCCGCTAATACCACAAACACATCATTCACTTGCAACTCCCCAGTTGCCCACAGGAGGCGCTGTTGTCTTGTTTTATGCGTTCATCTGATCAGCTCCTCTTTGTGTGTCCTTGTTTTTGTGATGAGTGAAAGTGCTGTTAAGGGACTCACACAACTAGAGAGATTAACACTGCCTTATTACAGCCCCACACACACTCAGATGCCTCGTGAGTTCTTTCGTTCCTGAGCGGAAGGTCCGTTTTGTGAGAGCACAATGAGTCCGTCTTCCATTTGGAGGTCATTCAGGCCTAAACTCTACAGATTCTTACATTTTCTCACCGTATCACGGGAGTCGTACTCCATTTTGGCTTCCCCTCCGCTGTGACCTGTCTGACAGCAGACGGCGATGAGCGTCTAGGATGAGTGTAGATGACCAGTGGTATTTTTTTTTTTTCCCACTGTACTAATGCAGTGGGCGGCCTGGAAGCTTGATGCCCGTTTGCTAAACTGCAGCGCTGCGAATATTCCCAGCAGCCCCACTGGTCCTGTCAGCCAGAGCTCGCCGCACTCTTTAAGGTTAGACTCATGTTGCCAAGGAGACCGAGCAGCAGTGTGTGTGTAGTTCTATGATATCCTTCCTCAACCTGTGACTTGCCTGTCAGAGCCGCGGTTCGACTCATTCGCAGTGCTTTCTAAATAAATCTATTGTTAAAGTGGCTTTTGCCCCAGTAAAATGATTATGACGTTCAGTGAAGAAAATGATCTGTGTGTTTGGTATGGGAAATGATTAACCTGTTCAGAATTTGCTGTATTAAAATGTGGAGGTTTAGGATGTCAGGATTTAGGATTGTGCTTACTAAAACTGAAATCATAAAAATGTTACTTTTAATAAAATCAAATGTAAGTAAATACCATCTAGTTGCCAAGGAATCATTTCTCATTTTCTTTTTTTAACTTGAAGAACCAAATCAACTAAAAAAGAAATGAAAAATGAGTAAGAACTAGACGTATTTAAAAAAGTATGAAAAAAAAAACTTAATGATTAAAACTTTAAATGAAAATGGAAAAATTGTGTGTGTGAGAGAGAAAAAAGAAAAATAAGTATTATTTTAATATTGTAAGAGAAAAGAAAAGAAAAAGGGGAAGGAAGATGACTGAATGTGGCCTAGATTAGAGAGAGAAGAGAGTACGGAGCCCCTCTAGTCCCACTTTGGTAAAAAAAAAAATAATTATAACTATCTTGTGGCCTCAAGATAGTAACTCGTGGCCTCAAGATAGTAACTCGTGGCCACAAGATACTAACTTGTGGCCTCAAGATAGTAACTCGTGGCCTCAAGATAGTAACTCGTGGCCTCAAGATAGTAACTCGTGGCCACAAGATACTAACTTGTGGCCTCAAGATAGTAACTCGTGGCCTCAAGATAGTAACTCGTGGCCTCAAGATAGTAACTCGTGGCCTCAAGATAGTAACTCGTGGCCTCAAGATAGTAACTCGTGGCTCAAGATAGTAACTCGTGGCCACAAGATAGTAACTCGTGGCCTCAAGATAGTAACTCGTGGCCTCAAGATAGTAACTCGTGGCCTCAAGATAGTAACTCGTGGCCTCAAGATAGTAACTCGTGGCCTCAAGATAGTAACTCGTGGCCTCAAGATAGTAACTCGTGGCCTCAAGATAGTAACTCGTGGCCTCAAGATAGTAACTCGTGGCCTCAAGATAGTAACTCGTGGCCTCAAGATAGTAACTCGTGGCCTCAAGATACTAACTCGTGGCCTCAAGATAGTAACTCGTGGCCTCAAGATACTAACTCGTGGCCTCAAGATACTAACTCGTGGCCACAAGATAGTAACTCGTGGCCACAAGATCTTGTAGGCCACGAGTTACTATCTTGAGGCCACGAGTTAGTATCTTGAGGCCACGAAAAAAAAAAAATTATAACTATCTTAGATCCTATCTATCTATCCTAGATAGAGTATCTTGAGGCCACAAGTTACTATCTTGTGGCCACGAGTTACTATCTTGAGGCCACGAGTTACTATCTTGTGGCCACGAGTTACTATCTTGTGGCCACGAGTTACTATCTTGAGGCCACGAAAAAAAAATAATTGTAACTATCTTGTGGCCAGATAGTAACTCATGACCTCAAGATAGTAACTCGTGGCCACAAGATAGTAACTCGTGGCCTCAAGATAGTAACTCGTGACCTCATATATATATATATATAGGCTTATAGGCTTATAATGAGGTCCAACTATTTTTTTGACCTATTTAATAAGGTCAAGTCAACATGAGCAAGAATACACTCTTGTGTACAAACCTCTCCAATTTTATGATTTGTTTGTGCCATTTTATTATTTAAAGTTGTGTAGATTTGTTATGCGGGATTGACTGATTATTTGAATATTTTGTTATGTTCTTGTTTAATGACTTTTTACTAGATTTATTCTTTATTGTCTTGTAAGAATATTAAAATGTGCAACAAAATACTGGTCTTGTATCCTATAAAAATGGTCTATGCAGATTAAGTCTCTTCTAGGACTCTTTGCTGTATATTTCTGCTGCGAATCACCAACATGAGTGTAAATACACTTGGCAGTGGTCAAACAAATTTGGCAATGTTCAGTTTTCCCGAAGGACATTTTTGTGTTGCAACTGTGCATGTGTGAGTCAAGCTGTTTTAATAGAGACAAATGCTTTCTGTGTATATGCCCTCCAATTCTACTGTATCTCACATTTGAAGATTTCCATTTTGAGGGTTCATCGTTTTTCCCCTGTCTTTGTCTTCCACTTGAATTCTTTGTCTCCGTCTCTTTCTTATTTTCTTTTGTCTTTTGGCTCTTTGCAGAGGAAGAGGTGGAAAATTTCAATGTTTCCAGCTTACAGGAAGAGGTGTTGCGGAACATCGAGGCTGACAGCTTCTGGTGCATGAGCAAGCTCCTGGACGGGATTCAGGTAAATTGATTCCCTATCTGCCAGCGGTCGGGCCTGATACATTCACTCTGTGTGTGTGTGTGTGTGTGTGTGTGAGAGAAGAGAGAGAGAGTAGAGCACCGCTGGGAAAGAGACGAATGTGTCGCGGCGAGATTCCCCTGCGTGTAGGCGCCCCGCTCCTTGCCTTTCCTCGCTCTGTCCAGGAATAAAATCCATGATGAATATTCTCACTCTGCAACCACAGGACGTAACCTCCTTATCCAAAGGGCCTGGCGGTGCTCGAATTGTCATGGGAAAGCAAAGCGACCCCCCCCCCGCCCCACATTCACTTTGTCTTGCCTGCCTCGTCCCTAATTGATTTAAGGCACCCGTGTTGTTTACGCAGCAGAGACTCACTTTGCGGTTTGAAGGTAGGTGGTTGCGATCCTCATAGCCATATTTCCACAGGAAGACAGTTAAAGATTCCCGCGCGGCCTGGTCTGTCACTTTGTTGTTGTTTTTTCCACTCCTTGTTTGATGAAAGACTCTGTAATTGGGTGTTTCTGACCCTTTTGGCCTTGTGGACTAAGAAATTAAACTCACTTTTTTTCCACTTAACTGGTTAATTTAATTTGCCCACTAACGGTGTCAGACAGCAGAAGGGGAAGAGAAGATAGAAAATTTAATTTGTAATACAATTTCATACTTGTTTGTCTTGCTAAGGCCAGGTCAGAATTAATTTTTTAAAATTTTTTTTATTTGCTTTGTTCAAAAAACTTGCAAGACGCATTTGTAGGCATAGTTTTGATGCTACGTTCACACCGGACGCGAATCGCGTGTCAAATTCGCGCCTGACGCGTCTAGTTTGACGCTTGACCACTTCGTGTTAATTCGCGTGTCAAGAGTGAAACTGACGCACGTAAAAACAAAAGTTTGAAGCAAAATTTACGCGCTTCATAATCGAAATCCGTTGGCGGCCATTGTTTTTATGTCGACCGAGCATTCATCGAGAGAGTCACCGCTCTGTATTTGTGTGGGGATCATCGTCGCCGTATATTTGTGTCCTCTGGACCCTTCGGAGGCGAACCATTTGGCGAGTTTCACCATTTGCTCGCTCCAGGAGCTGCGCTGGATGACGGCCGCTGTCAGCGGTACTTCCGCCTGTCCCGTGCCCAGTTTGATGACCTGTTGTCCCACATCGGAGCGAGGATCACCCTCGCCCTCATCCATCTAATCTAGCTGTCATTAATTTTTGTTTTGATGATAAATAGAGCCAGCCTTCAAAAGTTATTAACCTGTCCTGTGATTATTTTTTTTTTCTCTCTCACGTCCAGACACGAAATGCACATATGTTGATTGTCTTTACATCATAATACTATTTCATATAATCTAGATATGGAATAAATAACATTCAATACAAAATGAACATGTCTCGTATATAGAAATAATGTTTTAAGTGATAAAATATTTGCTTTGTTGTGCATTAGAACCACATCAGGCATTTAGTCATATTACAAAATAATTTATTGAAGCATCCAGACACTTCACCACGTGAGCAAGCAGCTAGGCTCCTGATTGGTTAACGTGGCGCGAATTCACGCCAAAGTTCATGTTTTTCAACTCGGGCGGCAGACGCGAATTCGCGTCAAACGCGTGAATGCACAAATGGCACTAACTAAATCATTCGCGCGTAACGCGCTTAACGCACCAGACGCTCAATTTGCGCCATTCGCGCGAACGAGGCGTATTCGCGTCTTCCACGTCGCGCTCCACGCCTCATTCGCGCCGCAGGAATTTTTTACGTTTTTGCATTGACTTGCATTGAATTTTTTACGTCTTTGCATTGACTTAACATGGAAATCATTCGCGCCTGACGCGCTTTTCGTGTTCGGTGTGAACGTACCATGAGGCAGGGGTGTCCAAACTTTTTCTTTTTTTTTTTTAAGGCGCCTGATTTGATGCTGTGGACACACCAAGGGGTCGCACAGTGTGTACATTCATTTTTCCTGATAATTTCCTGATGTTTTTTTTTCTTCAGTCGACAATAAATTAAGGTTTTTTGTGGAAAACATTACAGGATTGTTCTCCTTATAGTGGACTTCAATGGGGATCCAAAAAAATTGCAAATTCCTTTAATTTGGCCTATGTTGCATTACTTCTATTATACGTTTGATAGGCCGACATGTCTACATTAATAATATAATAACATTTATGCCTCCATACCATGGTTACAGTTAGTTACAGTGCTATTTGAACTACTTTCGAAGATGAAAAGGAACTTTGGCAAGCGTTTTCCGGGCATTTATGCAAGGCAAAATTACAAAGATAAATATTCACACTTTCTGAATTATTGAATTATACCTATTTGCATAAATTCCGTTCACAAGTGATATTTACTTTGATTGATCGATTTCTTGTCTTCCTCTTCATTTACACTGTTATAAACTTATATACAAAGTGTTTTCACTAAATTATTATTGGAAAGCTTTGATTAGTTCACTCACTCACTTTTTTTGAAGTTTGAAAATCGAAGATGAGATTCTCTGAAAATAGCACAGAAGTTATTGTAATCAGTTACAGCTGTAACAGTTTTATTGTAATACGTTACTGTAATACGTTACAGTTATGTATGTTCTTACTGGGTCTTAATATGACCATATAAGAAATGGAGAGAAAAAAAAAATGGAATTCTATTAATTTTCATCAATTTCAACCCTTGGGACACAAAAGTGCCCGCAGTTAAAAAAAAACTGCCAATTACAGTGATGCGTTTGAAGTGAGTACAGACATGAATGTACTCTCATGCACAATGGGTTTAGACAATTGTCTCTTCACACATAAAGAGCATTTGTATGCAGTGAATCAACCCTCCTCACTGGTATTAGATTGAAATGCTCTCCAGGCCCTCCGAAGCTTTTGTGGTATTTTGTCTCTAATTACTGTGGTAATTTGTGTGTACAAAGCAGATTCTCTTAGGTGCTAATGATTTTTTCTCCACCCTTTGTTTTCCTTACACCTTCACACCATGGCTGCTGATAGCTCTGAACACAGTTTTAGCGTCTACATGGGGCGCCTTGCTCTCTGCGTGTGCGTGTCACTGTTTTAGAGCGGTTGTTAACTCGGAAGTGTAGATTTAGCGTGATTTTTATAGTCTCAGCCATGCGTGATTGTGTTCGGGTCTCAGGTGAGCACTTGCGCTTTGAGGCGCAGGGTAGAAAAAGTTGTTAATTACAAGTATTGTACTTCCCACCTGTGTTTGACAATAGAGAGTGAAATTATTGATATTGTAATGCTTGATTATTCTAGAGTAACTATAAAAGGGTTTTCTTTATGCGTCAACCTTCTCTAAGAGAATATTTAAAGCTAAATGCAGCTCTATGAACAATGTTTGTGTTGCGCTGCTGATAACCACAGAAAATGGCTCCCCGGTTTGTAAAAACACACAATTTGCATTTACACAAATGTATATACTGGACTTTAAATGTAGAAATACAATTAATCATAATTGTTCTGTGCAAAATTTTGTCTTATTTGAACTGTAAAGGTATATAAAGTGGACTTTTTGTATTAGGACTATTCTATAGGTGGTTAAAGTTCTGGTTATACAGACATAATGTAATTTGAGTCCCCCCATGTCAATAATTTCATCCCTTAAAACTCATCTTTGACATTAAAAATGCACATTTAAATGTTTTTTTTTTCATGAAAAAAACATCTTCATGCCTTAAAATAGCTTGAATGTAACTTTACACCCTTGCCTCATTTAGTATATGTGGTTCTATAAATATGCAAATTAGGCCCGCCTCCACTCACTCACACCAGCTCAGAGATCCACTCGTTGACGATCACACAATGATCTGATTGGTTACAAGCTAGTTTGTGACGTCAGAAACACCAGCGATTTTTAAACTGCATTTTGGAGTCTTTGGTTCACTGCAGTTTTAAGGAGAAAATACTCAGCAATGGTGTTGACTTGAATTTGCACATGGTTTGTCTTAAAGCATATTAAAAACACCACATAGGCATATAAACAACCTTAAAAACTTGATTTTCACCACAGGGGGATTTTAATAGTATCTGTGATTGTATCATACTAGTATCTTGTTCACAGGGGGGGGGGATTAGATTGAGTCGGGATTAGGCCAAAAATAATAATAATAATAATAATAATAATAATGTTGGTTATCTAAAGACAAAACAATGGCACTTACATATTTTGAGATGTCAGTGCAAGTTGCTTTCAGTTAAGTCTGCTCAAACATGCATTTTAACCTTAAAGGGGCACTTGGCAACTATTTCAAGTTAATAAAACCATTTAGAAATGATTTGAAAGGTTTAAGAACCAGTTTTGGTGAGAATGGTGACTTTCCCCGCTCCCCCCCAGGCGGAAAACCAACCTTGCAACATCGGTAAGTTGGAAATAGAAGTCTTGTGAGAAGTGAGAACAAGCGAGAAACACAAAGTGCTTTGTGGCAATTCGACATAATTCTATGATAACACAGTTTATGATGTATTACACACTCTGTAGACATATAGCTCCACGCGATAAAGTGCACAAATGCACATAAGCAGCGGTTGAAAGCAGGAGCCCCCCTAGTCCCACTTTGGCAAAAAAAAAAAATAATTATAACTATCTTGGGGCCTCAAGATAGTAACTCGTGGCCTCAAGATAGTAACTCGTGGCCTCAAGATAGTAACTCGTGGCCTCAAGATAGTAACTCGTGGCCTCAAGATAGTAACTCGTGGCCTCAAGATACTATCTCGTGGCCTCAAGATACTATCTCGTGGCCTCAAGATACTAACTCGTGACCTCAAGATAGTAACTCGTGGCCTTAAGATAGTAACTCGTGGCCTCAAGATAGTAACTCGTGGCCTCAAGATAGTAACTCGTGGCCTCAAGATAGTAACTTGTGGCCTCAAGATACTAACTCGTGGCCTCAAGATAGTAACTTGTGGCCTCAAGATACTATCTCGTGGCCTCAAGATACTAACTCGTGACCTCAAGATAGTAACTCGTGGCCTCAAGATAGTAACTCGTGGCCTCAAGATAGTAACTCGTGGCCTCAAGATAGTAACTTGTGGCCTCAAGATACTAACTCGTGGCCTCAAGATAGTAACTCGTGGCCTCAAGATAGTAACTCGTGGCCTCAAGATAGTAACTCGTGGTAGTAACTCGTGGCCTCAAGATAGTAACTCGTGGCCTCAAGATAGTAACTCGTGGCCTCAAGATAGTAACTCGTGGCCTCAAGATACTATCTCGTGGCCTCAAGATACTAACTCGTGACCTCAAGATAGTAACTCGTGGCCTCAAGATAGTAACTTGTGGCCTCAAGATAGTAACTTGTGGCCTCAAGATAGTAACTCGTGGCCTCAAGATAGTAACTCGTGGCCTCAAGATACTAACTCGTGGCCTCAAGATAGTAACTCGTGGCCTCAAGATACTAACTTGTGGCCTCAAGATAGTAACTCATGGCCTCAAGATACTATCTCATGGCCTCAAGATAGTAACTCGTGGCCTCAAGATACTAACTTGTGGCCTCAAGATACTAACTTGTGGCCTCAAGATAGTAACTCGTGGCCTCAAGATAGTAACTCGTGGCCTCAAGATACTATCTTGTGGCCTCAAGATACTAACTCGTTACCTCAAGATAGTAACTCGTGGCCTTAAGATACTAATTTGTGGCCTCAAGATAGTAACTCGTGGCCTCAAGATACTATTTTATGGCCTCAAGATACTAACTCGTGGCCTCAAAATACTAACTCTATCTTGAGGCCACGAGATAGTATCTTGAGGCCACAAGTTAGTATCTTGAGGCCACAAGTTAGTATCTTGAGGCCACAAGATAGTTATAATTAATTTTTTCTGCCAAAGTGGGACTAAGGGGGCTCCGTAGGAAGGTGCCGGAAGTGAGTTTTTTTTATTTATGATAGTGTTGTGAAATATATGCCGCACAGCTGCAGGGGGAGCTGATGAGAAAACATGCGAAAACAAAAGTGAAAATCAGCGAAGAAATGACTAGAGTTGCCAAGTGCCCCTTTAAGCCTTTTTCTTTGAAACCAGAGAATAGTGTTTTATTATTTTTAGTTCTGTGGCTGTCTCATCATAAACTATTAAAAATGTGAAAACATGCTTTTAAAAAGTTATTTTTTTCAACTTGCATTGAACTCTGAACATTCCTTTTAAAATAATGAGTCATGAGCAGGATATGAAGATCAAGGCTGGTTTGTTCAGCAGATAGATTTAAGTTGAAGTTGGATATTTGGGAGGGTTATACAGTATGTGAATCAAGCCGCTATGAGCCAGTAGTTGTCCTCCTCTCCAGTCTGTCCTCTTTAAAGTCAAACTAAATGCTTGCTTCAAGGGTTATGACTTATTAATAGGAAGACCTTAAGCCCCTGGAAAAATGACTGTGTTGTTTGTCCCTTGCTAGCTGAGCTGGTTGCTGTGTGTACATGTGTGGATCCATTAGGAGTAAATCCATCTGTATTCTCAGCCCCGAAGAGGGGAAATGAGAAATGGGTGTTAAAGCAGGCAGCTCACTGCAGAAGCCATTATCTGTGATGTCCAACCCTCAGGCCAGGACACCACAAACAGCTTCTGCCTCAGGACTGCGGGAGTTTGTGTCTATTTCGTCTCATATTGCAAATCAACACGGTCATCCTGAAGGACCACCACAGCCTGCATGTCTTTTCGAAACAATGCTCTCATCCAAACGAAAACCAAAGCATTTAAATGCCATTCGCTTAAATTTGAGTTCGTAATTAAAACAGTTGTCATTAGCAAGCATTCAGGAAAATGCTGTAAGTGATCAAAAAATTTCGCCCCGCGAGTTATGTTTAAAGGGTCATTCCACCTCTGGAAAGATGAATGTGTATTTAAAATGGGTAATTTATGTAGAAGAAATGTGAGATTTGGCTTTGAGAAAAGCCAGAAAATGTATTTTTGGCTTATGTGGATGAAAGACAACAACTCCCAGAATGCACTGGCTTCTCTGCCCTAGGAGGCCACGCCTACCGGTAACAGAGCGCAGTAGTAAACAACAAGTGAGTCTCCGTAATGAGTCTGCACGAAAATATGTTTCGAGATCGCCCAAAATGTACTGGATTCGACTTTTACGTTCTAAAGTCGCCATTCATTATGTTTACTGTCGCGGGAGAACGGCGCGAGGCTGGTGGCGTGATTTCCGATGTGCGACATCTGTGAGACGCACCGGTCTCGTATCTCTCACGGAGGAGCGGGAATTTTCTTACCAATGTTAAAACGCACATCAACTGATCACTTGTTTAGTGTTCATGTAAACACCACATTCAGATTCACCAATCAGAATGAATTCAGTTAGACTGAAACAAAAGCTGTACATGTAAACAGTGAATGGCGACTGCAGAAAGCAAAAGCTGAATCCTGGACATTGACAGCTGGACCCCTAAAGTTACTACTCAGCTTTCTCCACAGAACAAGAGCCTGCTAGCTTAGCTTCCAAAAAAATATGGCCGACACTGTGTGTAATCCCAATCCTCCATAATGCATCCGTCTGCGTATTCAATACCTTCGTCCATATTTTCTAAACGTTTTTGCCGGTGAAATCAGGCACTGATCTGTGATTGGTCTGTTAACGCATTAGGTCCCACCCCCTATGGGTGGGTTTGAGAGGGTGGGAACTAGTGCTTGTAGTCTTTACAGAAATCCCCCCTCTTACACTTCCTCCTACAATGACGTAAAATGACGATTTTTGCGTCATTGTAGGAGGAAGTGAAAAAGGTAAATAGCAGATTCTCTCATCTCAGGGGAAAATAAGAGAGTTTTGCACGACCATTCAATAGTATAACTGGGTTTGTAATGCTACGTTCACACCGGACGCGAATCGCACATCAAATTTGGGTCTACCGTGTCTAGTTTGACGCTTGACCACTTTCTGTTAATTCGCGCGTCAAGAGCGAAACTTACACGGGTAAAATAAAAAGTTTGAAGCGAAATTCACGCGCGTCAAAACCGAAACCCGTTGACCGCCTTTGTTTATGTTGATCGAGCATTCATCGAGAGATTCACCGCACTGTATTTGCTCTGGAGAGCTAGAACAGCGGCGTGGGGATCATCGTTGCCGTATTTGTGTCCACCAGACCCTTCGGAGGCGAACCGTTTGGCTAGTTTCACCATTTGCTCGCTCCATGAGCTGCGGTACTGTCCAGCTGTCCAGCGGTACTTCCGCCCAGTTTGATGACCTGTTGTCCCGCATCGGAGCGAGGATCACCCTCGCCCTCATCCATCTAATCTAGCTGTCATTTATTTTTGTTTTGATGATAAATAGAGCCAGCTTCCAAAAGTTATTAACCCATCCTGTGATTTTTATTTTTTTTTTCTCTCTCTCTCACGTCCAGACACGAACTTATGCACATATGTTGACTGTCTTTGCATCATAGTACTATTTCATATAATCTAGATATGGAATGAATAACATTCAATACAAAATGTCTCGTATATAGAAATAATGCTTTAAGTGATAAAATATTTGCTTTGTTGTGCATTAGAACCACATCAGGCATTTAGTCATATTACAAAAGAATTTATTGAAGCATCCAGACACTTCACCACGTGAGCAAGCAGCTAGGCTCCTGATTGGTTTACGCGGCGCGAATTCACGGCAAAGTTCAGATTTTTCAACTCGGGCGGCAGACGCGAATTCGCGTCAAACGCGTGAATGCACGAATGGCACTAACTAAATAATTTGCGCCATAAGTAACGCACTTAACGCGCCGAAGACGTAACGCATCTTTGCATTGACTTAATATTGAAATCATTCGCGCCTGACGCGCTATTCGCGTCCGGTGTGAACGTAGCATAACAATGGAAATCTTTATGCAAATGGGTGGAGTGTCCCTTTAAATATTTGTTAATGAGTCAGTAAGCCATAAGTTTATATAAGTTATAACCTGCTTGTGGTGTTTTAAACTTGATTGTGTCTGCTTGTGTTTTTTTTTTAACTTTATATAGGCTTCAAAATGTATACATTTTGTATTAACTTGTAAAAATTATCTTGATAGACAAAACGTGTAAAGGTCACATCTAATTTTTTTGCGATTTTCCAAAAGTCTATGGGGAAAATGCATAGCTTTTTGATCCCGCTAACTTCCGAGTTGTCCTGGATGGCCACTATCCCAAACTAGGTCCTGGAGGGCCACTATCCCAATTTTTTTTGTTGGAATCATAACCTTAACAGTAGTAAGATGAGGTAGACCAGACTGGATCATCAGACTGAAGCAGACCATAATACACTCCATCACCTAGAGTAAGAACATTAAGGAGGACAGCTGATGTGTAAACACACACATTGAGCAGTAACTGAAGGAGGAGACCTTTGGACTCCAGTCAGTCATGGTGTAGGGAAGGAGACGAGGCTTGTCGGAGAAAGACTTCCTGTCAGCAAGAATGTAATTTACTCACCTCTCACGGTGAACGCTGTGGGTGTTGAGTGTGTTGTGTAGAGGTTAATAGTCGACACATGACCTTCTGACTGTGGCGCTTTGGGCGCAGAGATGTTTTGGAAACATTACGCCAATGAAATTTATATACTGTCTGTTCTGAGAAACCGCTTTTGGAAAGTTTAAATCACACTGGGAAAACTCTTGAATACCACTTGTTTAAAGTTTTGCGATTATGAACTTATGAAGCAAGCAAGCACAACATTCTTCAATGGAGGAATGAAATTCATATGTATTTGGACACTCAACCAATGGTGTGAGTTTGGGAAAGTTACTGTCTATCTGCATCAATGACAGATGAGGAGTATTCAAGAAAACTGTTTGAAAGCAGTCTTTATTTTAGCAGTTCCGTTTGGTGACTCTAGTGGTGCAGAAATGACACTCTTCTGATTTAAAGCCAGTATGTGACAGATGACAGCAGGACTCAAGGGAAAACACTGGCAGAGAGACAGCTGATATAAGGCTCTGTGACCGCTCACTCATTCTCCTCATATGCTTTCTTGTACATCAAGTTAAGTCTAAGATCAGTTTACTGTTACCAGATGCTCACTTGAACATAGAGGTTCTTGCACAGGTTGGCCATATTTCTCTGCTGACACATACTGGCACAGCATCCGTGCTTTGACACTGGAGACCATATGTCAGAGTACAAAGTGTTGGGCAGATTGCTTGATCTGGGTCCAGTGTCTGTGTGATTATAGGCATAATTTATATACCATGTATGTGTGACACAAAACTACCACTTTTCCATAGTTTTTTTGTAGAAGTTAAACAGATATTAGTAAACCAGTATTTAAGCCAACCCTAAAAGTTCCTTTAACCAATGTTATGCGACTAAAACCGAATTGTTTTCTCGCGCGATAATACATTCCAAAAATCGTGGCAACGGATGTTGGTGGGTTTATGTATATCGCAGCCACCGCGCTAGCCATTATTTTTAATCGAATGAGACATAGGCATGATATCCAAACATTAATGGCAAGGAAATACCTTATTATTGGGAGCAGCCATGCTTTTGGTGTTTCTGGGTGTTTCTCCCACCTATCCGCTTCAAGTTCTTGATAAATTGTGGCATTTCTTTGTTGTTTAGAAGACAAGTAAAGTCTCGTTTTCTGTCCAAACATACCAACTTTAAAGAATAATTGACACTTACGTACACCAAGTGACCTGTAAGTACGGAAAACTAAAAAAAAAAATCCATTGCAGTTTTGCACAAAAAAAAAACACATCATGGGAGATTAAAAACGTTTTTGCGATCTATTGGAGTTTTGGCGAAAAAGACGTTTCCATTGGGCGTTTTTTTTGGTTTTTTTCAATTTGTGCAATTTGAAGGGTCATGGAAACCCAGCTATATTTAATTGTGAATTGTGTACAAAGAATCTAAGATTGTAGCTTGACTACCCAAAAACCGTCTGTTTTGTTCATGCAATTAAAGTAAACGGGCACCAGTGTGTTTTTTTTTTTTTTTTTTTTTAATTTTAAGCAAAAAACAGTTGAACCTTTGTCCAAAATGTCTTGTTTTGTGTTCCACAAAATAAAGAAAATCATTCTAGTTTGAAAAAAACAAACAAAAAAAAACTCTTTGATACTGTGAACAATGGAATTATATGTAGCAAACACATAGCAAGCTGAATAATACAAAATACCAGCACTCTGTTGCTTGTCAACCAAGATAACAGAATAGAACTTCCGCAGCATAACTAGTTTGTAGTTTTTTGGGACATTAATATAGAATTCATTTGAAGTCCGGTCACAGATTTTGTCCTTTCATGGCTTATTGCTTAATACCAAGCCCAAAGTAACTACTTACAGTAAACATTAGACATTACAGGTTTTATAGAATATATAATATAATATATATATAACAAATAAATACCTTGACTGTGTAGGGAAAGTGGAGGTAAGTGACAAGAATATGTAAGAATATGTTTTCCTTTCTGGAAAAGCCCATTGCATGATGCAGATAAGCAAGATAAGAAGTGACGGGGAGGCACAGAAAAAAGCTTGAGAGTGGTAGACAGGTGCATTTATATATAGAGGCTTGAGAGTGATGAAGGCAGATTATTGAGCTCATGTGAACAGCTCTGCTGTCATCTGTTTCACAGTTGCTGCTGCCGATGCCTTGCTTGACTTTACCCTTCCTTTTTTTTTTTTTTTTTCCTGATCAGTGCTTCTCTTTACTAGGCTTCTTGCACCACACTGTTCGTCCACCTCTTTAATCCCAAGGGCTTCCAGCTGCTTCTGTTTTTTTTTAGCACTGCTGCTCACACATATAAAAATCCTAAGAAGCATCAGATATTATCTGAACTGCCTGCTATCAGCCAAATGTTAAAACCATGCTGTTTTTGACTCTTGTATATGAAGCAGTCTAAGG